>JAVTVY010024809.1:0-92368 GCA_036873755.1 Hanleya hanleyi | reverse complement strand
AATGGCTCCCTCAGGCCTTGTAGAGTTAGGGTTAGGGTTTTGCTCATCTCCGTAACCACAAAAACTTGAGAGCTGACACTCCGTGACTTTGTAATTTATCATATTTTGAACCTATTCGACAGTTAAAGTGTTACCGCTCAATAACATCCTTGATTGACTTCTATATTAATAATGACATACATGTGTATGCACATGAAAACAGAAAACGTGCCCAAGATTTTTAACTGTCTCAGTGTTCATTTCTATGAGATGATCAACAAAAACATGAGGCACGCCTTTTGTTCAAAATATTGGTGACAACTTTAGAAGGCCATACTCCATTTAGAAGCCCATACCAGTGGAAATGACAAGCCTATATCTTCCTTTCAATTCTAAACATTCAGGTATAATCAGCGGGAGTCCTCGAATTGTCACCTTTCACGACATATATCATTCGATTTGACGACTGCATTTGATGCAAAAATACAAGCGTCTAATCCGTCATTCAATATTCAGCCGTCGTCCTTTAAAAAAATTCCGTGTCCATAATCCAAAGACCTATTCCATATAACAGCATCAGCACCAACTCAAAAAAAATAAATCATAGTATACATTAAAATAGGCTAGTTTCCTGCAAGACAGAAGCGGACAACATTTTTCAATGATGCCGGAAAGACATCATGGTGTTAAAAAAAATATCAAATCCGTATCACTGATCAGTAATCCATATTTCTTTGGTTAAAGTATCTAGAGTAGGATGTATCTCTGTCACGCTTTGATTGTGGCTGTTCATATGACCAGCATGAGAATCTTGATATGGCCCCAGTCCCGGATTAATCGGAAGTAGACAGAAGTTTCGAAACGTAACAGCATACCCTTACCAAAAAATCTTGTAAGATCTTGTAGGATTTGAAATTTTCTTACAAGATCTTGTAAGATCTTACAAGACAGTTTTTTGTCCTACACGATCTTACAAGATCCTGAAGGACAAAGCTGGCTGTCCTACAAGATCTTGTAAGATCCTGCAGGACAGCTGTCCTACATGATCTTGTAAGAATAAGTTTGCCTGTAGGGCAAAAAATCAGTTTGCTTTTGGAAAGTATTTTTACAAGACAGTTTTACAAAATATCCACAACATTGGATCAACAGTTGAAGATATGGTTAGCCCTTTCTCTTTTAAAAATGGCAGGCGTATTATCATGATATTTTCCAAAATTGTACTTCTCTCTACTGAATCAATCATATGGAGAACCTCATCTGTTTCACTCGAGTAAGAAAATTATTCTTGAAAATTTAAAAAAATCTATCTGATAATAGTTTACCTTCAAACCTGATTGGGAAATTCTGTCAAAGTACTACATTTGTTTTTCAATATGTTATCTAAACGATGATACGAGTTATCAATATAACTATTTTGGTGTTTGGATACAGCGACAAAATGTGACAAATTCTTCAATCAACAACAACAACAGCTTGAATTGAAAAAATACACAAACTTTACATAAGACTTCAGAGATCATATTAGTGACATATGGGTTTTCATTCGAATAAAATAAAGATATCAATCTCTACATAGTGTTATCAAAATAGTATCATATTTGTGTAAGAAAATCTTGTTGAATTTAGATTTTATAATAAAATTAATAAGTTTAATAAATAATTAATTAATAATCAGTCCAATCCAAAGATTTTATAATAAAATTGGACATAATGAAGAAAATAATTTTAGAAGAATACATCAGTTCTAACATGATTTTCAAGAAAAAAATGTCCATTAATGAATACTCTACCCTCTTCATTATCCCCAATTATATACAGATAATATTTATTCTATTTTCCTGGTAGTCTATTACATTAGCAATTGACTTGCTGGCATTAATTTCACAATTTGAGGAGAGTTATCTCCCCTGTACCGGTATATTTTAATTGGCCACTGGTGGCGCCACCATACTGTCATATGAGAACAAAAACATAGAGGATAGAGTGCAAAAAGAAAGTTGATTTGTTCATTTTAAGCTGGAACTATTGAGGTTTAAAGAACTGTATTGCAGATGGTGATGAGTGAAGCTACATGTAGTGATGGTAAGTAAGTTATAAATACAATTATGTTATCATTTTATTAGCAAAACAATTCTAATTTCTAGTTACACTCAGAATGTTGTAATGTGGACCCTCTATGAGCTTTAACTATCAACATGTTTCTCTTCATATACTTGCCATATTAAACAATTGATACTCTTCTCAGTAACTACTGCAGTACTTCACCTTATATTTGCAGTCAAAATTAATGACTCATTTAGCCTGGAATTCACAAAGAAATATCCATAACTCTATCTGTCTTAAAATTCGTTTCAGATCTACCCAGGTTCATCAAGGCAGTGTATTGTTGCATTGTCAGCTGGAAAAGCCCAGGCTTGGGGACCTCATGTGAAGATTGGCCATGCACCCCTAGCTGGAGGAAATCTCTCGGAGGGTGAGATATATAGGTTATATCACACCACTGCTTGTGTATTTCCTGTCAAACAGTAGGATTTAACTTGCTATGAAGTTTGTTGTTTTGAAATGTTTATCATTTCCTGCTTATATTTCCAGAAGATTTGAGAATATTTCCATACCAAAGTTCTGATGAAATCGCAAAGGAATATTTATTAAAATAAATTGATAACAAATACACTGTTGGCATAACTGATATTTGCTATGATAAAAATGTGACCAGGAAAAGCAGGATAAATTATGATTAGATTTCCTATCACCATAACCATGATAACAGGCTATATTTTAAATGTCTATTTATTGCACTATTCTTGACCAAGGCTAAGGATTGCTGCATAATTCAATTGTACATCTGTACCCACATCTTGAAAAATGAGAACATTTCATTCATTCATTTCATTTAAAACGTTTGAAACAAGTTTTTTCTCCTCTGATGCAACCAATCGGACATGTTCGAGGCGCACATTTCATCGACTCGGAGCAGACATCTGATCATGGAAATCATGCAGCGTATTGTTGAATTACTTCTTCGCCAAAGAGGAAATAGCATCAGGCAATATTACATGACCAATACAACTGGATGACAAACATTGTTAAAATCATATTAGTGTACATTCTCAATATTTTTTCCAGTTGTGCTTGCGTTTTCATTTAGTGTTGATCCATAATTCTGGATTCCACTTCAAAATTGCTTTATAATACTTATAACATGCATTCAAGAATGTGTATTTTACATTAATAACAAATGACTTGAATGACTTTGGTGCTACTGGACCCAAATAATCTTTATTCAGTGAGCGGCACATGTTTGGTTTTTGCAGAGGGCACACCAATAACAGTAACATCACATTTCTATGATATTTCAATGCAAATCATCCTGGTTATCGTCACATTCACTAATATCAGCAATACGCCAGTTGAATGTAGTGTAATATATTTAAGATTTCTCTAATCAAACTTTTTCGCTAATGTCACAACAATTTTATACCATTCTACCCATTTAAATTATGAGGATAACCTCTGAATAGTGTCAGGATAACTTGATAACAATTTCTTTGCTAATCTGATGACTTTTCATTTTTTATAGATTACCGCCAGAAGAAGTTTCCCTGTACCAGCAAGGTGATTTTGGACGCGATGAAATCAAAATTGAATGGGAAGCTAAAAAGTTATAAAAGACACTTGATCTGCTGAGAAAAACATGGATGCCTTGGACTTTGGATGCTACGAGCATGTGCTGGTTGCTATTCCCTATAAATGTTTCTATTTTATACAATGAAATGTATGACATGACAACATAATAATCCCTTGTGTGTATACATGTAGCTGTATATACGTTTCTGTTTTGTGTGTATAGCTGTCTATACGTTTCTGTTTTATACAATAAAATGTATGAAATGAATGCATATAATTTGTTATGTTGACTCTCATTCGACACGAAACGTTTCATCGTAAACCTGCAGTATATTGGACAACCCTGCACAACCATCCAGCATTATTCTATCTGTGTTAATTGACAGCCCTGTAGGACAACCCTGTAGGATCCTGAAGGACAGTCTTGTAAGATCGTGTAGGACAGTCTTGTAGGATCTTGTAAGATCCTACAGGACAGTCTTGTAAGATCCTGTATGACAGTCTTGTAAGATCTTGTAGGATCCTGAAGGACGATCTTGTAAGATCCTGTAGGACAGTCTTGTAGGATCTTGTAAGATCCTGAAGGACGATCCTGTAAGATCCTGTAGGACAGTCTTGTAGGATCTTGTAAGATCCTGTAGGACAGTCTTGTAAGATCCTGTAGGACAGTCTTGTAAGATCCTGTAGGACAGTCTTGTAGGATCTTGTAAGATCCTGAAGGACAGTCTTACAAGAAAAGTGCCAAAATCTTACAAGACTGTCCTACAAGATCTTACAGGACACTTTCTTGTAAGATCTTACAAGAATTTTTGGTAAGGGTAGATCTTGCACGCTACGTTCGTAATTTGCTTTCAGCATGCGATATGTATCGCCAAATTTGAGAAATTTTGAGTGGAGGCGCTTGGCGGTTTAGTCCTGTTTTATGAGGTTCTGCAAAAATGTTTTTTGACGTTGATTAAAATCGTCACATTTAACACAGGATCTAGCAAATGCTACTAGGCAAGATGCGTATGCGTCATATGCAGATCCCACTGGGATAGTTTACGATGTCGAAATTGTAATCATCTTTTTGTCGTGAAGTCGACGAGAGAGAAGGACCGCTTCATGTTTATAGAGATATAGGTCTAAATACGATGTGTCGTTAGGGCTATCTGTAGCTTCCTTCAATTCCAGGTGGATATATATCCTTCACTGTGTCATCTCTAAGCAATTATCCACAGCGATATAGCCTATATTGTCTATAATGCCTATATAGGGCTTGGTGAATGAGAAGGAACGGGCTTTGAATGGATCGGTATTTGAAAGCGCCCGCGCAAAGTCGTATTCATAAGAGAACAGATATAGGTCAGCCAACAGGGTGCACAATTAGTACCCATTGAAATACCTAAATGTTTTTGATATATTGTGTTGAAGTCAGGAAATAAACATATATTGTGTTGCACATGACGTCTGTACATGGATAGTTACACATGTCCAGCTAATCATATCGTAGTTAGTTATATCATCGTTCTATGGCCGAAATAGCGCTGAACTCGACGTTAAACCCTAACTCACTCACTCTCATACCCAAATTTCACATAGATATTTTTAATGAGAGATTCAAACGACTCTACAAAGAGACATTCCATTAATGATATCCCGTGTATGCAGTAGACCCCAAAAATGCTGTTTGGCTTCTGACATTAATATATCGGTGATCAGTTTTCTTGTACACAGATACTATTAACAGACATAATTAACACTCTTCAGGTCCAAAAACCCCACGCCAGGGAAATTGAACCAATTAATTCCTCGATAGACTGGACAGATCACGTGCGCCAGGACAAAGCCGTATCCCCATAGAGCTATTTTTTTTGTATGATATCCTAGGGCTAGTCTAAGTGTAAGGACAATACGTCCTGGACGTCCTGTTGGAGAACACTTCGTTGCAAACTAATGGGCTCAAAGACATCATCATCCGGAATCTTTTTACCCGTAGTTCATTGATCAACCTATTCATGTCGTCATAACTCATCCTGAATTGCACGAATCAATACTTTAAATATGTAATATCTGTATTTGATCGAGGCAAACTGTAGAACCTTGATTCAATGATCGAATTACTTTATTGTGAACTATCATTTCGTATGCTACCTGTCGTTTGGAAGGTACGTGTTCAAGTGCTGCTTGGACGAGATACGTTAATATACTCTAGAGAACGTCTGAGACATCTAAGAATAAGCATTCTATAAATACTCCCTCGTTTGGGGCCGTTTTTTTTGTCTGGCAGTCACATACATGTAGTTAATCATTTTTCATCAGATGACTTCATAGAACTACTACATAATTGCTCCGTGATATTTGCATCTAATACCGCTCAAGTCGGTGCTAGGGGCCGTGTGGTCATGTTATTCGATATGTCCACATGAACAGCTACAATAAAAACGTGGCGAGGATACAAATCATCACAGGGATCACGTTTAGTTCTTGTGATGCTTTTAGAAATATCCAGTCAGTGTATTTGTCTCTGGGGTCATATGACTTCTTGTCAGTACGCCGGCATCGATTTCTACCACCCTTTTAATGTTGCGTTTAATTCATTTTTATTACCGGATACACGTCCGTGATACGGATATGATGCCAGAAACTTCAAATGTCCTACTGATTTGATAGAGGAAATGTTGGCCTTTTCTCTCTTGTCAGAAAACTTGCTTATATTTAGCTGAATTTGCCTGGTCGGAGTTTGGCAATAAGCTATTATCTAATACTGACATATGAAGAAGAAAATTCTTCTGAGTATTGGACGATCATACTTTTTAATAACGTATGTCTACTAAATGCTCGCGATTCGATTGCAAGCGTTAGATACGATGTTCAGTATCTTACATATAATATCAGAGTGCATAAACGATACCATCTTACTTGCCCTCTATATTCTGAGCCACCACCACGAGCTATTTGATTGCGCTGGGGTTAAAATCGCGGAGCGTAGCTTTTGTGCGTCTGTCTCTCGCCCAATCAGTATCGTCCGCTTGTCAACGGAGTGGAATGTGCTCAATATGTCATAGTTAAACAAGACCTTGCGTTGTGTGTTTTGGTGCAAAAAAAAATAGCATAAGATGTGTTAATTCTGTTACAAGATAAACTGGGCGTATTTCCCATCTCTTTCTTTTACAGATACACACTTCCTGTGTGATTCAAAATCGACTCGAATGCGCATGTGCACCGCATTGTCAGAGTGTTACAGCGACAGTTTAGGAGGTAACAAACTCTGACAATGGTAGAATTCCATGAGCTCGACTGGTTATACGTATCCGGAGGGGGAATCATATACCTATAGCTAGTCGTTGTTCGTCTGACAACACCATACCATAAAAGAGAGCTAATTTATCATAACGATGACCAACAGTATCATTGTTTTTTTTATTTTTCCCGATTGTCGTAGGGCATTTGCAACCTCATGACCTCTCCGAATTAAGATCCAATCATTATTCAGTAGATTTCACCGCTGACCGCATTGGGGTGTCTTGAATTAAGATGTTCTTATCCAACGAACGCCGTTTTAGTTTGTTTCGGCTGAAGAGACGTGCCTTGCCATTTCAAACCTGCCATGTGACAAGGATAACAGGCTTTCCCATCCTGACCTTATCCACATAAAGTAAGCTTACAATGGAATAATTCGAACCAGATTCACTCCTTCGTCGTCCGTAATCTTGCTGCTGCTTCTAGTATTCGTGACACACTGTCCGTTTCCAGGCAAGGCAAGTACTGAGTGCAGCACGGACCTGCATACAGAGGATGGCGGATTTTCTGAAATTGAATGGCTGAAATAGCTTAGTCCTTATCTAATTCCTTTGGGGTAATTGTCAGTCTATTGTCGTATTTCTATCTAGAGGATCAGTATCTATCTAAAACAAACAGATCTCCGGAGAGATGCTATGTGAATGTTTTCCATCAATGTCCCATTGTTCCTGCCACACAAGCTCATTTGTGTAAAATAACAATAACAATTTTATCCTTGTTTCTTGTTTCATAATAGAGAAAAAATCCGAAATTCTGACATCACGTCATTATTTCACTAAATAGGTGAGCAAATGGATATTTCTAAGGCGAGTAATTATTGTACGTACCTAGGACAGGCCTGTAGTATCGGCTCCCGAGAGACAACTCGCCGTCATCTGGTGTGAAGAAAACTACCCCATGAATCAGACATGTTCCCGTAATAGAGTCGTAGAAAAACGACATGCAGTTTCCGTCTTTTAAACACCGAAAGTGACAATAGATGCGAGGTTCGCCGTTTGTTCGTAGTCTTGCAGAAGTATGTATGACCTTTCCATCGAATTCATTCACAGTTATCGAATACAGCTCTTGAAGTATAGCTCCGAGAGCAGAACTAATAATCACAGCCAGAACAGCTCCACAGATGAGATAGGGAAACACGCTCATTCTGGAGTGGCATCAATTTAGACTATGTTCTTGGTGCTCAGTTGCTTGATAGTTTCGATAAATATGGGGTAAGAAGTAGGAATTATACATTCGTGTCCGTTGCCTGGGGAGACTTTCAATACAAAACTATTCCACACTGATCTGTCACCATAACAGATATTGTTATACCATTTCAATTACTTAACGTTTAAACTGGCTTACTTTGGTATAATATTTACCTCCTTATCGTTTAGCATAGGTAGGCGTATATCAATGTTTACACGATCCGTTGATTAAACAAAATCCTTATTAAAGTATACTGAATCATTATACAGTATTGGTTATACAAGTTCGTTTAAACAAATCGATATTAATAAAAGGTGGAATACTTCGAGGATTGGCAGGAAATTACGATAGATTGTTTGTTAATCTGAATTAAGCAGGTTTTGCCATATACTACTGTTGTCTGTACATGCGGTCCTGTGTACATTTTACCATACCTGTCTTGTCTGTCTTGCGGACGGTATTGTCTTTCTTGGGAAAGTAAATATGTAATGTTTTGTGGTGTCTACATTTGGCCGTAATTATCAAAATCTCATATATATTATTCACAACTTGGTTACTTGTTTGCTTTAACTGGCCAATTTACTTTGCAATGATTTTGTCATTGTTCGAATAAAGCATAGATAAATCTTTATTATATGTTGATATGCATGCTAAATGGTGTATTGTCCATTCTTCATAGTCGTGCGCATATCGATCCACATGTTATCAAATTAAATATTCTGCCTATTACTATTCTAAATCGTCACCAGACTGTTACTGTTCACTCATAAGTTCTAAAATTTCTAATGTTCTCTCCTATCCGACGGGCCAATCAAGCACAAATCTGTAAAGACATTTCATCTCACCACTCATTTCATCATACAAAAGTTAAAGGTCCTCGTCGTTGGAACAAGGTACGGGTCCCCTGGTTTGAAATCATTTTCAAGAGTATCGTAGCGCAAAAAAGATAATAATTCAATGGAAGGACTAACACGCTTGTAACATGTTTCCGAATATGTAAATTATTTAGGAGTCTGGTGGCAAATAATGAAGCGAAAAGTTCTGTTTTTAATCAGGGGAGATAACCGTCAGCGCAGTTAGGCTTTTTCTGCAGCTGTCTTTGTCCTAGCGGGCCGCGACCACATGTCCATGATAACTACACCGCCTTATTACTTTATTAAAATAAGTATAGTACTAAAAACGTACAGGAGTCCACTATACTCGTACAATGCTAAAAAGTACAGGACTACATTACATTATAAAAATTGTAAGCCTAAATGCCAATAGCAGTTATTAGCCCCGGAACGAGCAAAAATGTGCATTAATGTGATGAAAGTCACGACATTATCAAACCAGCGTGACCACTGTTACAGTATTTCAGGTTTATAAATCACAAGGGATCTCGCCAAATCAATAAATGACAATAGCACCATGTGCATATATTTCGATATGACAGCAAATCTTTGTGAAGATACACCAATTCAGTACATCTAAATTGAGTATGATATTTAAGAAATGATGTTTCCACAGGCGTGCTCAAATGGTATTTTACGTACGGTTAGTGTGGGAAAGTTTATATTTTAGGGCATCGGCGAAGCCCGCGCCCTCAACTTTATAAACTTCCCCACACTAAACCGTGCGTAATCTAACCATTGAGCACGCCTATGAATACCTTATTTTTATTCTATTGCACTACCCAAATTGATTATCAACAAAGATTATAATGAAAGGTTACAATGAAAGGCTAAAACATATTTTAAACTTTGACAACCTTTCTCCCTTTTCTTGAAAAAAACTCGTCTAGTGATGCTACCGTCTCGGTTGGCATCGTGCCAATGTCAGTGGACGAGTTTATGTGGTCTTTCAAATGTGGAGTGGTACTGACAGCTGTGTGAAAATTACATGGATATATGTCTCTTTGTGTCGCTTTGTTAATCAATTTTACGATGGAAACAACAGTTAAACTTAAGAAAGAAATTTCATTTCATGTATTTGTTTGTTATATTCGATTGTTACTTGTATGAAATCAGACGTCCCTTTCTTCATTCGACTTGTGAAATGGAATCTCCCAATGACCCACTGCAGTTGATGCGTATTGATTTCACATAACCGTGCTAAAACGTGTTATAAATGCACGGTTAGCTCGATGTTACTGACACAAGTGTTACAGAGTTTATCATAGTATACAATAGAGAATGAGATTTTCTTTCGCTGCATGGTATCTGATTTCCGTGGAATTCTAAGATCTGAGATGAAATTTGACATGATGAAAAATATTCTGAATCCCACTTTGAACGAGAACAATTTATCCATTATTGGTTATTTCCATCAGTTATCATTTTTGAAGAATTGACATGTTTATAGACATGTGTAATGACGACGGTAGCACGCACGAATGTAATACACGATAAGTAACCACAACGGCTGAAGAAGCTAAACAATCAGATGCAAATAAATTAACTATTGTATATAGTAGAAGTATAGGGAACCCCGAGGTCCTATAGATACTTGCAAGTAAGAGACGTACATGATGATAAACAACATCTTTGTTTAATTCTTCTCTGATCGAAATAGTGTTCAATCTGTATTGTTACAATGCACGTCTCAGTGCTCCATGGACAGCCATGTTACAAGCCTGAGTAATAGTTCTCTCTCTTATCGTACAAAGCTCTGTGCGTTCTCAACAGAAAAGCTTTATGATTTTCTAGTGTAGCTTACTCATATTTTTTGGTGATATAAGTCTACATCTAAACAGGACATTCACGTTTTAACAGTGGATATATCCGAACTGTGTACACAGCAGACTGAATATCAGCAAAGTACTGATAGCGACTTTATATATTCCAAAATATAGAGATTTCGGTCAACGAATAGATCACAAGGTTATCAAACCAGTAACTTGTGATGAATGTAGAGAACAACTGTGAAAACAGATATGTCCCCATCATGTAAAGAGACTTGTGGTCTTAAATATGTGCCTGTGACTGTTGAACTCGAGTCAAACATTATAGTACGTCTGAGTCCCTCTGTACCATTTAATAATGGGATCACACCCCCACTGCTCAACAAAGAGGGAGAGTGGGGGCACACTTCAAGGTTATCGGTCCCAACCAGAACAAGATTGCCTGGATAATCCCATCACATCAGTTCTCTATGAACGTAACTACCAGATGAGAATGGAAAAATCTTAGGGCAACAAGGTGGTTAAGAACATTTGAGCAAGATGTCATCTAACTGTAGAATACCGATTTGAGACATGTGAATCGAAAACATTATTAACCAGGAAATATGCAATGACCAATTTGGTCTTCGGCTTTTCTTGCGAAATCTTACGAAATGTTCAATCGATCAATGATGCGAACGGCTTTTTTAGCCATCGATGTGGTTAAAATTATTTACTGTGCCACAGGGCGAACAACTGACTATTATCATAGTGAATAATATAGCTGGATATATATATATGCTATACGTTAAAAAACAATATGGCTAGTAAGTCATGTAACTTGACGTTAAATAAAGGTATTACCTATATATAAAAATTAATCACTTAACCTATATATGTATATATATATATAAACATTTAACCCCATGTCTCAAACACAGATGTGTATATATATATATATAGATTAAATGATCACAGTAAAAACTATATATATAGAAAGGAAAATAAAGTAAAATGACATTGACAGCTGGAATTCGTCGTTACCGGTTTCACCACATCATCGGTGGCTCATCAGACGTTTAATGACTGAATTTAACGTTCATACGATATATTCCAAATTTACAGCGCTACGTCATACACTGACGTCATATCGAATAGAATATTTTTCCAACGTTGAGCCATGACGCGTAGCGTCATGCTATGTTTGAATTAAAGCGTGACGTCATAATTTTGACTGTCCGCTCTTTTACGTTTAACGTCATAATACACATTTTGCAATAACAGTTCGACTAGACGTGAACTACACAATAAATATATCAATTTGGTAATTCATTTAAGACGCAATTATATTTCTTTCGAAATAATGTTTCCTTCTGTATTCTGAAGTCTTTGTCATTTTTCAATACTTTTTAAAATGGAAATATGGTAAATTTCCCAGCTCCACATTCGTCAATATGTCTGCTTAGACCAATCTGTCGAGTTTCAGGGTCTCGTATCTGTTGTTTATGTACAGTCACTCGATTTCTCAGAATATCTCCAGTTTGTCCCACATAATTTTCACCACAACCAGCGCATGTTATGACATATATCACATTGGTTACTTTGCAGGTCATATTATATTGCACCTCAAAGACCTTATTTGCTCCCTTGAATTTAAATTGCCTGCCTTCTAGTATATAAGCACAAGTCCCGCATTTGTTTGATCCGCATTTCTTTACTCCATGAACCTCCTCTTCTTCTAAAGTAAAACGCGCCCTCGTTAATAATTTTTTAAGGTTCGGTCCTTGTCTTTTACTATTGATAATTTTAACATCTTTCATACTGTCTTTGATTCGTTGACTGCCGTTTAGCATGGGTAATGTCTCTTTAATGATATTACATGCGTTCGGGTTATTCGGATTATGCGTCGTAACCAATGGAATAGATTTTGTGTCAGTAGGGCCTTCTTTCACAGTTCGAAGTTGCTCCTGTGGAATAGCTTTTGCCCTCTCTATGCCCGATAGTATCAAGTTTTTCGGGTATCCTTGTTTTATCATTGTTGGTATGAGTTCCTTCAGTCTACGATCTTTTAACTCACTGTCATCCACTATGGTACATAAAAGAGTTACTTAACTCATTAAATGGACATATCTCTTTCACCTGTCAAGAAGACTACAGGGAAATTCCGTTTCTGGATATTATGGTCTACAGGGAAGAAACGGAATTGAAAACGGACGTATTTTCAAAGGAAACAGATACAAAACAGTACCTGCCGTTCCATTCGTGTCATACGAGACGGGGAATACCGTACAATTTAGCAAGGCGAATATGTACCATAGTGGATGACAGTGAGTTAAAAGATCGTAGACTGAAGGAACTCATACCAACAATGATAACACAAGGATACCCGAAAAACTTGATACTATCGGGCATAGAGAGGGCAAAAGCTATTCCACAGGAGCAACTTCGAACTGTGAAAGAAGGCCGTACCGACACAAAATCTATTCCATTGGTTACGACGCATAACCCGAATAACCCGAACGCATTTAATATCATTAAAGAGACATTACCCATGCTCAACGGCAGTCAACGAATCAAAGACAGTATGAAAGATGTTAAAATTATCAATAGTAAAAGACAAGGACCGAACCTTAAAAAATTATTAACGAGGGCGCGTTTTACTTTAGAAGAAGAGGAGGTTCATGGAGTAAAGAAATGCGGATCAAACAAATGCGGGACTTGTGCTTATATACTAGAAGGCAGGCAATTTAAATTCAAGGGAGCAAATAAGGTCTTTGAGGTGCAATATAATATGACCTGCAAAGTAACCAATGTGATATATGTCATAACATGCGCTGGTTGTGGTGAAAATTATGTGGAACAAACTGGAGATATTCTGAGAAATCGAGTGACTGTACATAAACAACAGATACGAGACCCTGAAACTCGACAGATTGGTCTAAGTAGACATATTGACGAATGTGGAGCTGGGAAATTTATCATATTTCCATTTTACAGAGTATTGAAAAATGACAAAGACTTCAGAATACAGAAGGAAACATTATTTCGAAAGAAATATAATTGCGTCTTAAATGAATTACCAAATTGATATATTTATTGTGTAGTTCACGCCTAGTCAAACTGTTATTGCAAAATGTGTATTATGACGTTAAACGTAAAAGAGCGGACAGTCAAAATTATGACGTCACGCTTTAATTCAAACATAGCATGACGCTACACGTCATGGCTCAACGTTGGAAAAATATTCTATTCGATATGACGTCAGTGTATGACGTAGCGCTGTAAATTTGGAATATATCGTATGAACGTTAAATTCAAAGTCATTAAACGTCTGATGAGCCACCGATGATGTGGTGAAACCGGTAACGACGAATTCCAGCTGTCAGTGTCATTTTATTTTATTTTCTTTTCTATATATTATCCTGGGCAGGTATTCAACTGTTTTTTATCTATATATATATATATATATATAGTAATAATAAAAGTAATCAAGTTAATCATTTAGTCTTATTCATTCATTCATTCTTTCCTTACGTATGTATTTATGAGTGTATATGCCTTTCTCTTGGCTGTCCCCAATCTCCAGTCCCCTTTGGTTATTTGCATATATTTTCGCCCCTTTCTTAATACGAAACACTATATACTATACTCTCTATATATATTTATTCTCTATATCTTTGTGAAGGCGATCCGCAGTCTCCAGTCCCCTTTGGCTCATTTACAGGTATTTGTCAAAGTCCCCTTTTTGTTATTTGCATATATTTTCGCACCTTTCTTTACGAAACACTACACTGTACAAGCAGCCAGAGGATGCCAAGTCCCCCGCCGAAATGGCAGCAATATTTTTTAGCATTGTTGGTCTCGAGGGGATATACATGAGGGAGGCAACTGCTATACTTCATAGGCGTTGGATGTAGAGGGTCTTAATTCTGCCTTCCCAAGTTTTAAAATCAATTTAGAACGGTTGACTGAACATTTTTTGCTTCTGTAAATTAGCTTCCATGCAATGAAGCATGGAAATTACATGTATGTAACCGAGAAGCGACCCCAAGTGACATCTCAAGGCATATTAGGAAAACCAAATTTGACAAGAAGCTGAATGCATCCTCAACCTATTGTCCGGAAACCAAATTTTAAATTTGCCATCAGGTGTCGCCACCTGTAGGTCCAAGTGGGCGAAATGCAATCCCAAGGATCATTTGATGACATGGTGTATCAGCATACAAACTTTGGGAAGAATCTGAAGAGCCGGGGTTATTGCCCGGAAACCAAATTTAGATTTGTATGCACAAGTGTGCGAAACACAATCCCAAGTGACATCTTATGACACATGAATACCAAATTTGAGAAGAATCCAATGAGCAGTTGTCAAATTATTGCCAGAAACAAATTTCAGTTTTTTCCACCAGGTGTCGCCACCAGTATGCAAAAGCAGGTGAAATACAATCTCAAGGGACATATCATAGCATGGTACATGTACCTGCATACCAAATTGGAGAAAAACCTGATGAGCGAAATCAAATTTAGATTCGACACGAGGTGGTGCTACCTGTAAGCACAAGCGGGCGAAACGCAATCCTAAGCGACATCATATGTCACGATATATTCATACCAGATTTAAGAAGAATCTGACGAGCGGTTCCCAAGTTATTACCCGAAAACAAATCTGGTATTTCGCCACCAAGTGGCACCACCTGTAAGTAAAAGTGAGCGAAACGCAATCATGCATGCTAAATTTGAGGAGATTCCGATGAGCAGTTCTCAAGTTAATAGCTGAAAACAAATTTTGATTTTAACACCTGATGGATGGCGCCACCTATAGGCGCAAGTGGGCGAAATGCAATCTCAAGCGACATCTTAGGTCATGGTATTACCCGGAGACAAATTTGGGATTTTGCCACCAGGTGGCACCACCTGTAAGTGCAAGTGAGTGAAAGGCAATGCCATGCAACATCTCCCGGCATGGTACATGTAAATGCATGCTAAATTTGAGAAGAATCCGATGAGCATGCAGTTCTCAAGTTATTGGCCAAAAACAAATCTCAGATTTTGTCATCAGGTGGTGTCACTTTCTGAGCAGAAGCGGATAACGCACTCCCAAGCAACATCTCGTGGCAAGGTACAATGTATATGCATGCCTAATTTGGGAAGAATTTGATGAGCAGTGCTCAAGTTATTACCCGGAAACCAAATTTCGAGCAACATTTCAAAGCGTTTCAAAGTTATTGCTTGCAGCAGAAAAGAGAGGAAAGAACCCTAATGGTGCCACCAACAGGCAGATCTTTCTGAAACGCAATACCAATCAACATCTTGTCACAAGGAATGCATATGCAACTAGATACAGTCGATCGAATACGATTGGAGGCATGCCTTTTGCATCTTTAGTAAAGGAAACATTCATAATTTGTGAAGAAAGTAAAAACGTAAAACTTAGGAAAAACATCATTAACATGGCCCCATAAGATAACTTGAGGGTATCCACATACCAAATTTAAAAGAATCCATTAAGGTCCAACAATTACTGTCCGGAAATGCAATTTTACCTTGGCCCTCAGGTAGCACCATGTGTAGGCAGATAGGCATAAAAAATAATCCCAAACGAGATCTTGAAGCAAGATCCCTTGACATGGGAAACAGAAAATGTTAACTTGGCCTACAGGTGGTGCCACCTATGAGCAGATCGACAAGAAAAACAATACCAAGTGAAACCTTCAGGTAAGGTACATGTATACCAAGTTCATTATTAAGTATTAAAAAGTTATTGTCTGGAAACAATTTTAAATTTACCCCCAGGTGGCACCACCTATAAGTGGGTCGGCATGAAAAAAAATGCCAAACGAGAAATTGAGGCGAGGTACCTACACACCAAATTTGGAATGAATCGGTTCAGGTTTTTAAAGGTTATTGTCTGGAAACACTTAACTTAGCTTTCAGGTAGTTCCCCTATCAACATGAAAAACATTCTCAAGCCAGATCTTGAGACAAGGTACCACCACACCAAATTCGGAAAGAATGCTTAAGGTTTTCAAAAGTTATTGTCTGGAGATGCAATTTAATTTGGCCCAAGGTGGCGCCACCCAGAAGCGGATTGGCAAGAAAAACAATTCCAAGCAAAACTATATACATGTAGACAAGGGATCCATTTACCAAATACAAAAACATGGGTCTGTGCCTGATAAATTGAAATCTTTTGGGGTTGCAATTATCCCAATATTGCAGACAACACACAAATTTCAGCTTCTGCCAAGATATATTGGAGATATATACATGTATGCTCAACCACAATATATGAGGGTCGGGCGAGGGCTAGTTTGGGAGATAGAGGGTGTGGCTCGGCGCCCTGGGGATGGGGACATGCTCTTCTTGAGGGTAGTGGTAGGTGTGCTGACATGAAAGCCATAGAAAGCTCCCTGTACATGAAACAACCACACTGACAACAATTTTGCACCCAAATCACTGTTTTTGGGGCAATTTCATACTTCAGGACCTATGTTGTCTGCTTTGGAATGTAACATATAATATAGCCATTTTCCCGGTTCAAATCGATTATGGACTGAGATCCAGCTTGGACAAATAAATATATCCCATTCACTTAGGTTTAAACAAAGGGCCATAACTTTTGAAAATATAACCAAAAACAGAGTAACTTCACGCTGCATACCTATGGGTCACTGACCACATATCATGCAAATTTCATACTTGTTCATACAATAATTAATATTAACCGAGATCCAGACTTACAAATCTCAATTCACAAAGATTTGAAGAAAAAGGGCCATAACTCTTGAAAATATAGGCGAAATGTGGAGAAACTTCACGCCGCACAACTACAGGGCACGGACCATATATCCTGCAAATTTCATAATTGTCCATACAATATTAACCGAGATCCAGCCCGGACAAGTTCCAATTCACAAAGATTTGAAGGAAAAAGGGCCATAACTCTTTAAAATATATGCGAAACGTGGAGAAACTTCACGCTGCACAACTATAGGGCACTGACCACACATCCTGCAAATTTCATAATTGTCCATACAATATTAACCGAGATCCAGCCCGGACAAGTCTCGATTCATGAAGAATTCAGGAACAAAGGGCCATAAGTTTTGAAAATATGAGCGAAACGTGGAGAAACTTTACGCTGCACAACTGTGGGTCACTAACCACATATCATGCAAATTTCATACTTGTCCATACAACATTAACCAAGATACAGCCCGGACAAGACCCATTCACAGAGATTTCAGAAAAAGGGCCATAACTCTTGAAAATTATAACGGAACTCGAAAAAAACTCTACGCTGCACAACTACGAGCCACTGGCCACAGTCCATGCAAGTTTCAATCCTGTCCATGAAATATTAACCGAGATATTGCCCGGACAAGATATTCGGACGGACGGACAAAGCGATCGCTATATGCCCCCCCTCTAGTTAGAGGGGGGCATAAAAAACAGGGGTTCGGTACTGCGGGGATTTCCCCACCAGTTATTTCATATTATACTTCTGAAATATAATAAGGTTCATGCAAAAGCTTTAGGGTAAATCATATGATGTGGAATAGAATGATTTCATAGCAAAGTTGAAGGATATTGCAGACAACACAAATTTCAGCTTCTGCCAAGATATATTGGATACATGTATGCTCAAACACAATATATGAGGGTCGGGCGAGGGCTAGTTTGGGAGATAGAGGGTGCGGCTCGGCGCCCTGGGGATGGGGACATGCTCTTCTTGAGGGTAGTGGTAGGTGTGCTGACATGAAAGCCATAGAAAGCTCCCTGTACATGAAACAACCACACTGACAACTGCATGCCATCATCTATCACAGTCCGAAAAACCACAAGGTGGAATTCAATTCAATTCAGGAAATTGATCATATGCACAGTGTGCACCCAAACTTTAAGAACTCAGTTGTAATTAATATAGTAAGTTACACTGTGGACACAAATGGTTCCTGCAGAAGCTTCAGGGTAAATCATATGATGTGAGATACAATTATTTGATAACAAAATTGAAGAAAATGTTGTCCTTCATTTAAGACGACACGAAATTTTAAAAAACAGGGGTCCGGTACTGCGGGGATCCCCGCCAGTTATTTCATATTATATTTCTGAAATATAATAAGGTTCATGCAAAAGCTTTAGGGTAAATCATATGATGTGGAATAGAATGATTTCATAGCAAAGTTGAAGGAAATGTCCTTCATTTAAGACTACACAAAATTCAAAACTAACACAGGTTCGGTACTGCGGGATTCCCCTGCCAGTTATTTCATATTATACTTCTGAAAAAAAATATGATTCCTGCAAAAGCTTTAGTGTAAATCATATGATGTGGCATAGAAGGACTGGACAGCAAATTTAAGAAAATGGTGTCCTTCATTTAAAGCGACATGAAATTTAAAACAGCGAGAAGCGGAAGAAAGAAGAACAAATGGCAAACGCATTTAGGCATTTAGGGATGCCTAATTATTAGACAAAGCATTTGGAAATTATCGCTTGTGAAGAATTTGAATGGAAACCACGGACATGCACAGAAGATTGGAACAAGACCCAGTGGCGCCACCTACAGGCGGATCTTGCTGAAACGTAATACCAACAGACGTCTTGTCGCAAAGAATGCAGATGCCAAATTTCGGAGGAATCCGACAAAGCATTTAGGAGTTATCGCTTACGAAGTATTTGCACGGACATGCACTAAAGATTGGAACAAGACCCAGTGGCGCCACCTACAGGCGGATCTTGCTGAAATGAAATACCAAGAGACATCTTGTCGCAAAGAATGCAGATGCCAAATTTCGGAGGAATCCGACAAAGCATTTAGAAGTTATTGCTTACGAAGTATTTGCACGGACATGTCCGTGCATGCACGGACACATAGAAGCAAGACCCCAGTGGCGCCACCTACATGCGGATCTTGCTGAAACGTAATACCAAGAGACGTCTTGTCGCAAAGAATGCAGATGCCAAATTTCGCAAGAATCCGACAAAGCATTTAGAAGTTATCGCTTGCGAAGTATTTGCACGGACATGTCCGTGCATGCACGGAAACATAGAAGCAAGAACCCAGTGGCGCCACCTACATGCGGATCTTGCTGAAACGTAATACCAAGAGACGTCTTGTCGCAAAGAATGCAGATGCCAAATTTCGCAAGAATCCGACAAAGCATTTAGAAGTTATCGCTTGCGAAGTATTTGCACGGACATGTCCGTGCATGCACGGAAACATAGAAGCAAGAACCATTTTAAAGTCCCCGGCCGCGTTGCGGCGGGGGACAACAACATGAAAATTTGACGGCTGCAAATAAAGTATCAGATCTCTCCGGCGGGAAGAAACGAAAAACCCCCGCCGATGAGGATACTATTTACAACCCTACTTGAGATATACACAAACTCAATGCATAAAATTCATGAATCAACGAAACCAAACCTGATCGTTTATTGTAGAGATCACCATCGGCCTTCAAATCTCAGCACTAAAAAGGCAGACTTACAGAAATGCCGGGAACTAAGTACGAATCTGTCACCAATTGAGCAATAAAAACGAGGTCGCGAGAGCCCGTAAAAACCCACACCAAACACAGCGGGTCGAACTCATTGTTCGTGTGAAGACGTGATATTGAATACACATTGTCTCCATCACGCCGGACTGTGTTATCAGATAAGCCCGAGATTAATATTGACTTTAGAAAATATATCGGGTAATAATTTCAAGATATAAGAATTTTGAAAACTCCGACAAGAGCCAATTTATTTCGCGACGTACGTCCGAAGACAATAAACACATGGCAGATGGAAAAACAGACCATGTGAAGTCTACAAATTTGCCCAAACAAAATTTTGACAAGACAGAAATGTGAAAGAAAAACTATCCCCAAAATATTAATTTAATCACCATCGAACCATTGACAAAAATGACATAGGTGAGACAACATACGGCGAGGAAGTATTCCTTCGTCTGACATTTAATACGAGGATTATTCGAAGTAGACGGCATATCCGGCAGCAACGCTAAAAGCGCATCCAAATTATCCGAAAAACCATCATTGACGTATGTTCCTAACTTTACACTGAAGAAAAAGGAATCACAGATGAACTCGACGAGACCGGTGTAGGAAAAACGTCGAGTCGAAGTACGAGAACGGCATACCGGAGAACGGGAGGCCGAAAAATAGAACTAGAATTCCCGGTCTAATTCTCACCGATTTCGTAAGCAGTATGCACTATTTTAATAAGCAATAATCGTCGACAGATTGGATATTTAACGATGGAAATTGATTGAAATATCAAACATTTATAAACAATGTTTCTATCTGTTACCAAATCAACCTGTCTCAATCCACCATTATATCAGTTTGACCTCATACCTGATAATAGTCTAGTTGAGAATATTTGATGAGATGAAAATAATGGTTTGTCTTTTAGATCATCACTTGTGACCATCCTCGTCAATGTGAATACTTTCAGTATATTTCCAATACAAATTAAACATTTATAAACAATGTTTCTATTTGTCACCCCAACTCAATCCTAATTGAAGTCCCGTAACATGTCATTTCGCTATTATAGAATCGCTGATTCATCGATAAACGAAATCGCAAGAGCAATTTTGACACTCAATGGTAGGTCTGAATAACCCACCATAAAACGAGAAACGAATTTAGAACTGCGAACAGACAAGACACGTTTATTCCGTTTAGGTAACGGAGTGTGAAAACAAAAAGACAAAGGAGAGGTCGAGCATGATATGCGAACCCACTGCATTTCATTGTCCGACGAGAACAATGGATTGCTAAGGCACGACAGGTTAGAAAAGTCTTTGTCGAAATAGACAAAGGAACCGGTTTGACTGCATACATAGCCAAACCTAGACATGTAGGCTGTCTAACTAGACGTAGAACCGTCCCGCTAGTATATTTATAGAGGCGGGCGAGTTCTGATTACTAAGACAATGGGAAACATTTATATAATTGCAACAACGTAACTTCGATAGCATTCAGGTCAATTACAAGCAATTCCCAACAGACGTCTGTCGACTTCCGAAAGAAACGGGTCGCCAGACGCCTGCAAAGGTAAGCCCGACTAGCCTGGGCGAAATTTCCCCACGCTAACGGGTCTCTAATATACACTCGGCGAACTTCGCCGATAACACAACTCTTTACAAGAAAACCAAACCGTGTGGGCGTCCAAACTGGACCACCATTTCACACACGAATTACATGCATTAGATATCGGAATCTCAGACATAACTAATGAAAGAATTTCCGACAATAATGAAAGAATTTCCGACAAGAAATAACACAAGTCAAAACCGATAAGGATACTGAGGGTCGTTACAACAACAACCCAGGTTGTATAAACACTTCCTTCCTGATGTGTACTGGTCGAGGTACAACAGAGAATAGAGGCGAGTATGGCTGCTGCAGAGCTTATATAGTAATCCTGCTGGAATGGGATGGGAGAGTTCTCCTAGGGGCGGACAACTCTCCGCCTAGGGGAGCTAACTTTTAGTTTTAACTTCCGTTTTCTACGTTGTATCATCTTCCTGACGGAGATTAATGGCATTGAATTGAAACAGGTTTACGATTTGGGCTACAAATGGTCTGGTTGGTCGAGGAATGATACCTAATGGTTAGAGCGTCTACCTCAAAAGCAGTAGGTACTGGGTTCAATCCCAGGCCAGGTCATACCAAAGACTTGAAAAGTGGAACTTATTGCTTCCTCGCTTACGCTCGGCATTAAGAGAATAGAACAAGGACAGGTTCGCTCAGTGTCAGTATAATGTGACTGAGTGGGGTGGCATGTCTGCCTGCGGCATGATATTTCAGTGAGACAGAACTATAAAATGGCAAGATTAGATCTGCTCTGTTACAAGTAGGTAACCCCTCCTCGCTCTTCCCTTCCCCTTGCTCAAAAAATGTTGGAAGCCCTGTTAAATCCTATTTACTCACTCACTCACTCACCCTGATCACATAGTCTATTCATTCTTGACCGGGCTAAAGCATATTCACAGTATATCTAATGAATAAGCCTGTGAAAATTAGTCCTTCGTGCTCACAGGTATTAGGCAGCATGTTGGCTATCAGCCCTTTCGAAGTGCAAGGCCTGCACCAACTCCAGCACATGTAAACACTAACACACTGGACATTGCTGGATGTATAGAGTAATATATTATATATTCTATGAATCTATAATTATAAACAATGTACATGTACTTATTACATACATGATAACATGGTATTGGTATAACCTAACCACATATTTTAATTGCATTCAATAAGCTTAAACACCCTTCTGCATTTTCACAACTGCAGTGGTTAGTAATGTCCCGCATATAAGTTCAGTTTGAAATCTTAGAAAAAAAAAATACCCATCAACTATCGCGAGCCCCAAGTATTCTCACTGTGACTTATGTAGTTGTGTGGTTTGAATTACTCAATGGTGCCCTGAATTAATATTACTTTTCACTTGACAAAAATAGGGTCACTTGTGCAGAATATTGCTTTCGTCTGCAGTTGTACAGTTTGGCCTATCTATAACAGGCTAGGTAATTTACCTTCACGAATTATACCTGGAGACTAACTGAGGCACCCGTGGAGTTCTCGGGCGTGAAAAGGAATAGGACCCCACCCGTGTGGTTCCCGGGTGTGAAAAGGAATAGGACCCAACGTCATGATATGACTGAAATAGTGTTGAAAGCGACGTTAAATCATATTCACTCACTCACCTACTTGATGGTATCACTGTCCTATGCAACTATATTGTGACATGCCACTTCATGTAGCTAGTACATACAAAATGTAGCTGTGTTTACACAATATCCATTAACCTTCTCTGTACCACATCAGTACAATTTTGTCAATAAAGTAGGATTTAACATCACTCTGCAATCTTTCTGTCATATCACAACGTTTTGTGTCCTATTTCTTTTCACACCCGCAAACCCTACGGGTAGGGTCCTGAAGTCCTATTCCTTTTCTTGTACTGATAGAATAAAGGACCAATGATTGCCTGTCATTGGCATATTATGATATTAGGGAATTTGTTCACTATTTTCATCATATATACATCTCGATGGGAAGCTAGAGTATAGTCTTTGAAACTACATAGAGGATGATAACTTCAATTCATTGATGTTCATGACCGTGTAGATACCAGTTCGGAACTGTCAAAACCACCCGTACAGAGCAGAGCAGGCCTTGTTTTTCGTCAAAATTCACGGGAATCCAAATAGATTCTCGCAACCCAGCTCTATGGAAATCCATGAGAATCCAATGCTATCATTTCTATACAGATTGCTAATATTTTACGAGAATCTGTTGGATTCCCGCAAATTATTTTGCGGGAGTGCTGACGGGAATCGGATTCCCGGATTCCCATGAAAAACAAGCCCTGCAGAGGGAGTTAACTGTGTTTAGGTTCTATTGTTCAGGGCTTTGTTTCACTGATGAGCTACACGTCTAGACAAGTTCTCCTTAGTTTCGTGACCCTTGCATGAGAGATGGACCGTAATAAAACAAACATGTTCAAGAGGCCTAGAATGTACATGTACACTGGCAATTATTTAAATGGGCTTCAAAACTATTGCAATCCACTTTTGAACAACATATGAAGTACAATGTATTTACAAAAATATGTGTTTACAATTCTAAAAATAATTTTCAATAAACAAAGACCATGTAAAGAAAGTACATGTTTCATATATATATTTATCAAGAATATATCACAGAAAAAGTTTGACTGATCAGTACCATTTACTTCCTGAATGGTACTAAAGTCACACCTCTGTACTTGGCGATCAGCTACAGAACAGTAGTAAATGTACCAATCATGTTTTGAATGGTTCCTTGTGCAGTACAACCCAGTTGCTATGCAGTCACAAACTGTCCTGACAAGTCTGGTAATGGTTCAACTTCTGTGAGTGTCACTCCTCCATTCATTCAATCACAATTGGTTTCAACATTGGGAATGTTCTCATGATGGGTCATGTCTTTGTGTGATCGCATCAAACAGCTGCTTTAGACTCTGACATATGGCTTGGGCTTGATCCTGTAATGACAAAAATGAAGTCTGAAAGACATTGTAAGTAAAGCATCTGAGGCCTTGTTAGCTATCCGAGGCCCTGCTAGCTATCCGAAGCCCTTCTAGCTATCCGAAGCTATCTGAGGCCCTGCTAGCTATCTGAGGCTCTGTTAGCTATCTGAAGCTATCCAAGGCCCTGCTATCTATCCGAGGCCCTGCTAGCTATCCGAGACTCTGCTAGCTATCTAAGCCCTGCTAGCTGTAACCGAGGCCCTGCTAGCTATCACAGGCCCTGCTAGATATCAGGGGCCCTGTTAGATAGCTGAGGCCCTGCTAGATATCCGAGGCCCTACTAGCTATCCGAGGCCCTGCTAGCTATCCGAGACCCTGCTAGCTGTCCGAGACCCTGTTGGCTATCCGAGATCCTGTTGGCTATTCGAAATCCTGTTAGCTATCTGAGGCCCTGCTAGCTATCCATGGCCCTGCTAGCTATCTGAGACCCTGCTAGCTATCCGGGGCCCTGTTAGCTATCCGAGGCCCTGTTAGCTATCTGAGGCTCTGCTAGCTAACCAAGGTCCCGTTAGCTATCCGAGACCCTGTCAGCTCTCTGAGGCCCTGCTAGCTATCCAAGGCCCTGCTAGCTATCAGAGACCCTGTTATCTATCCGACGCCCTGCTAGCTATCCGATGTTCTGTTTGCTATCCAAGACCCTGCTAGCTATCCGGGGCCCTGCTAGATATCCAAGGCCCTGCTAGCTATCCGAGGCCATGCTAGCTGTCCAACCTGTAAGCTCTGCTCTCTCTCAACTATATTCTTTCCGGTCACGTTTAAAGAGTGAAAATTACGAGTCACGAGTTAATTACAGGCATGGTTCCTCTCTATCAGGAAATATAGTTACAATTCAAATCCCACCACCTATGCTATATAATGATGCAAGATCATGTGCATTTATATCAGATGTGTTTAAATTCCAGCTTTGATGTCGCAGCACACATGTATATATTTTTACATGAATTCAACTGAAGTTTTTTTTGGACAATGACAAATTTTTGACAAAAGTAATTTTCTTCGTAGGCGTGGCATAAAGAGCTCAATTTCCTATAATTTCAATAAACAATACAATATTTATTTCAAAAAAAAGAGAAAAAAATGAAAAGACTTAATTTAACACAATATAAATTTGACCTAGTTTATTAAACTGACAAAATACCTCAGAATGACACTGGAAGACATAACACTGAAAAACGGGAACTCTTCGACCAGCTTGTCCCGTTTTCACAGCAACGTTCGTTTTTCCAAAGCCATCATCATAGTAGAGTATTTGTGCTATAGTGTGTAGAGGGTGTCTCTGCATCACTTCCTGTCAAAATACAAAAGTCAGTCAACATATACTAGAATTATTTTTCTGAAGCTATTGAGCACGAAGAGGCAAAACGAATAATATGGACGGTGTGCTAGGGTAGTTATATACATGAATAAATCTTATCTTGTGATACAATTTATAGCAAGAACATCAAATGGCATAATTTTGCATACATACATGTACATGTTACATATACTGTATTTGAGTTTTTATGATACTGGAAGTATACTATGAGCTTAGCTGTTTGAATTATTGGAGTCTCCGCAGGAATTCTGACACTGTCAATTAGCAAGAAAAAAGTTATATCCAAATATTTTTAGGATGAATTTTCTTAGTACATGTACACAGACATGACAGATACTAATGCTGGAACCCATGCCATCAGAGCAGCAAAAAATGCAAGCACTCCAAATCACTCCGCCACCTCACCTGTTAAGTACCGGTAAAATCTTCATGATCTTAAAAATATTTCCATATAAAAATATTACCCACTTTCAAAATGTCATAGAACGTAGAATATAAGCCTAATATTGCATTGGCTGTAGGAGCTGGGCCATTATTCAGTCTATCAGTGAGGTAGTTAATGTACATAATCTAGACTCCGCTCTTCCTCTTCATGGAAGCTGAGGTAACCGAGGGGTTAGAGTGCTTGTATTTTCTGCTGGCGATTTGGCACCAGACTCTTGAGCATGGAGGTTCAAGTCCTTCATTCGACTTTTCCATCCAGTACCAGTATCTGTGTTTTACTAAGAAAGTTTCGTCCTAAAAATATTTGGATATAAATATTACCCTAATGGCATTATGCCAGTAGTATAGAAAGAAAGAAAATTCCTTAGAAAAAATAATTGGATATTTGATTTTAGAAGCATTTGCTGCTACGCCAATTTGATAAATTTCACTGATGAGACTGCAAGCGTTTATACCATGGTTACTAGTACATGTAAGGCTGAAAAAAATTAAACTCAACCTTCAAAATTAAACTCAACCTTCACAGGCACTAATTTGAACAAGAGCCTTATGGGCTTCAATATATGCTCATACATGCCTAACTATCATGACTATAACCCTTTAAAACATACTGTATTAACCGGTCAACAAGAATTTGACCTTGATGAAATAGGTCAAGGTCGATCAATTGAATAGGTTTCTAATTGATCACCAGTTGCATGTACAGTAGGGTAAATTTGAAGAGCCAATCCATGATCCCTCAAGATACTGTGATAACTAGAATTTGACCTTGATAGTCAAAGGCAGAAAAAATTGGTCTGTCAAATTGGAGAGCCAATCACCAGTTATATTTGTATTATGAATTTGAAGATCCAAGATGTAGGCCTAATCCTTCAAAAGTTACATGTATCACCAATACTCAAATTTGACCTTGAAAAAATAGGTCAAGGTCAGTCATCTACACTAGCTACTGACATCCTGCCAGATGCATATCTTATACGAATTTAAAAAGCCTGGCTATAATCCTTCAAGAGATATTGTGTTAACAAGCAAGATGGACAGACGGACCAGGCAGACAATACCCTTCGGCCAAACTTGGCAGTGGGGTGAAAATCAATACATGTGGGCTTGGACTTCTTTGCCATCACAATCTACATTGAGTCTGAACTGTACTTACAGTATAAACACAACAACTTTCAATGATTTACTGTATTTTCAATCACAGTGATCTTAAGCTTTGACATTTTGACCCCAACATGAATAGGGTTCCTCTTTGACTCATGGGTAAGTTATATCCAAAGTTTGGTACCAATCTATGGTACTGGAGATACTGCACAATGGGTGTATACCAAAAAGGACATGAGAGGGATGGGGTTTTTTTTCACACAAACCAAATATAGCGATCATTTTCTGGCAAGTACACATGCACATTAATACCATTTGCACGAAACAATCAACATGATCAATGTTATTAGATATAACCTGAACTGTGCAAAATGCTGAGAACTCCACGGTGTATTTAATTAGGGTCTTGGTTGAGGAACAAGCCATTTGTGGCATTAAGCAACTAGTGATAAACTTTATGATATGCTTATTCTGCAACCACATGCAATGCATGTTTGATTGAAGTTTGAGACTAACTTCTAGGCAATACTTCTTGAGATATCGTGGTCATGGTGGTAATGAGATAACCGACTGACAGACATATGTACATGATGACAGAATACCAAAGCCAATTTTATCAGCAACCCATGACCAGATGTGTGTCTGGTATAAATTCAGTACCGATAAGCCTTGGACTCATCTTTGAGATATGGACTGGTAAAAAAGGATTTGATGGCAAATGGACCATCTTTGCCTGGTGACCCTAAAAAAATGGGCCAATTTGAAAGATTTTTATCTTCCGTGACAATGCATACATGTATTTGAGTTAAGCTGACTGTGCAATAGCTCAGTATAATTAATCACAATGTTGAGCCAACACTGTCTTCACTGATATACGGCTACGCCCGCATATCTGAAGGGCAACAACTAGCTTGAAGAGGTGATAAAGTGTGACTTGTACACTAGTGTGTCCCTGACTGATTCAGTACTAAATCTGACACTTGTATCTGCATGATGCATCCTGAAGCTCTTAACACTGCTATACTTATTGCCTACCTGTCGCGCGGAGTCTAGAACCTTAATTCCATGTCGTGAAACATTCAGGATGACTGTGTCCTTGTCTTGGGCTGCTATGGGGAGTTTACCGTCCATCTGAAATATATAATCACAAAGCAATGAAAACCTAAAAATATATGTGATATTATATTAAGGTGGCCTTCCACAGTTTCGTAGCAATGGCCCCGATCTAATTTCATAATACGTTAGACTGCCGTGTTCAGCTACATCATAATTCTTCTTGTCTTCTTAATAGCTTATATCTATACGTACCATCTTATTCAGCATTATCAATGCTGCAAACGAGCACGTACAGATCGATGGCTGGCTTCGTCTACACGGTGATCAAGGTCGAGCCGAATTTGACCATTTTTTGACATTTTTGGATTTTGTAGGAAAAATGAAGCAAGTTTGGAGGGGAATGTTCGAGATTCATTTTTCTATAACATAGCAGTGCTGTGTCTTAAAATAATAGTTTAATCATGCTCTTTCAGAAAATATATACATATAAGTGATTTGGGTTGAAGATTTTATGGCAATTGGAGGCCAAAAATCGGACACATGGTCTGTTGGAACATTCTATTCAGAATGATGTCTGAACTTTATTGATACAGACTGCTTGTAAGAAAAAAATCAAGATCAATCTGATTTGAATTTCACTGCCAAAACTGATGAGCTTTTTTTCTGCAATTTTATGCAGCTTATGCCGTGACTCTCACATGCAGGGCCATATCCAGAGTTTATTTGGGGACACCCTTTCTTGCCTTTTTAGGGCGTAGTTGTATGTATTTGGGCGTATTTGTTATGTGAAAAGCATTAAAATTGGCTGTAAAGTTTGGGCGCCCATACCCCTTAACAAGTATCAAAATGGCTCTGAATATGGCCCTGACATGATTAAATCATCCAAACAGTGGAGCTTTAATAGCAGGAGACATGTACATGTACCAAAATTGAGGTAAAAAAATCGACCATAGAGGTCCATGTCCCCTGCTAGCAGCACCAGTTATGGTGGATTACATCCAGTCCACCCACCATAACTGGTGCTGCTAGCGGGGGACATGAACCACTATGGTCGATTTTTTTTTGGTCGATGATATCTCATATCATTGATGAAGAGTATGATTTGAAAATGGAGATATCGCTGATGAGCTTAACATAATCCAATACAGCGGATGGCACCCATATTGGATTATGCACATCCATAAAACATAATATCAACTGTTCTCTCACCAATGTCCATGCACTCCCCAAGTTTGAAGTAGATTGGTTGAATCATTCTAGAGTTATTGTCCAGACAAGATCTAAATGCTGAAAATCTAAGATGACTGAAGGTGGCCATCTTGGATTACACAGGTAACTGTAAAGCAATGACAACTGTCCTCTCACCGATGTGAAGCCAAACTGCAAGTTTGAAGTCGATCAGTTGAATTATTCTAGAGTTGTTGTCCAGACAAGATGCAAATTAGTTCTGCTTAAAATGCAACATAATCCAATATCGCAGGTAGATGGCAGCCAAATTGGATTATGGTCGTTCATGAAACACAATCCCAACCGGGATCTCACCAAGGTCAAGGGACTTCCCAAGTTTGAAGTAGATCAGTTGAATCGTACTCCAGCTATTGTCCGGACAAGATCAAACTGCTTAAATTCCAATGAAATCCAGTATGGCTGATGGTGGCCATATTGGATTAAGCACGTCCTTGAAAAACAATCCTAATCCTCCTCTCAACAATGTCCAGGCACTCCCCAGGTATGAACGAGATCGGTTGAATCGTTCTCGAGTTACTGTCCGGACAAGATCCAACTGCTTATAATCCAATATGGCTGACGGCGGCCATATTAGATTACGCACATTGCTGAAAAACAATCCCAACCGCCCTCTCACCAATGTCAAGGCACACCCCACCCTTACCATAATATGCCAAAATTGCCCTAGCATTACCAGATCAAAACCAGATCAAAACTATATTAAAACCATATCATTGCCAGAGTAACTAGAGCCTTAGGCACTGAAACGGGGCTATTTAAATGTAAAATAGGCTGTTGGAATAATTCCACTAACTCTTTGACGTTCCATCTCATGGCGAAGAGCCATACTTGTAGTCTCACACATTCCTCTCAACAAGGATCTCTAGTGCATTAGTGTAATTGTACACGTATATATATTTTTTTTAGAACCCGCTGGGACAGATATTTATTATGAAACCAACCTGATGAAATGATAAAATAATGTCTTCACTGCATGTTACCAATATTTGTAAAAATTTTCACTTTTTTCAGATAATCTAAAGCATATCCTTCAGCAGTAAATAACAATACGAAGCTGCGCATCTGAAAACCCCTCGGCTCTGGGTACATTCATAATGTATTCAATTTGAACCAAGATGTCAGGAACACCAAGCAGTCAAGTCACAAGTATACAGATTATCAAAAATTTTGCAATTAGGAATGACCCCCAAGGTTTCCGTCCAATCAGAGAAACCGGTATTCATTACATAAGTTTCTTGATGCATCAATGATGTATACCAAATTTTACATCGAGCATAAAACGGTATCAGAGATAGAGATCATTAATGATTTCGCATAAATTAAAGATGGCCGCTCATCCTTCCCGCCACTCAGAGGAACTGATGTGGTAATTAACTGAAAGTCTCTTGATACATTGATGCTGTATACCAAGTTTCGTATAGAACACTGAAATGGTATCAGAGATAAACATCATTAAAGATTTTGCATAAATTAAAGATGGCCACCAAGGTTTCCGCCCAATCAGAGAAACCAGAACTGTCATTTGTCGTAAGTCTCTTGATACATCGATGCTGTATACCAAGTTTGGTATAGAACACTTAAATTATATCAGAGATATGTATCATTATCGATTTTGCATAAATTAAAGATGGCCTCCAGGATTTCCAGCTAATCAGAAAAGCCGGTTTGGTAATTCATTGAAAGTTGCTTGATGTATCGATGATGTATACCAACTTTCGTATTGAACAGTTGAATGGTTTCCGAGATATGGTTCATTATCCATTTTGCATAAAATTAAAGATGACCGCCAAGGTTTCCACCCAATCAGGTCCCAATTCAATAGGCTTCTGGTCCTTGACTAGGTAAATAAGCATACCAAATTTGGAATTCTTCAGTGGAACCGTTTTCCGTCTATCTCGCTCACGTACTGACGTACGGACGTACGAACAGATGGACATACAAGACGACAATACCCCATGGCCAAAATTGGCCGAGGGGTAAAAATGAGTATTAAGATACAATGTGAAATCTTCATGGTTAGATGGACTGGAGCTATGCTGGGATGCATACTCTCATGGCATCATATTGTTTCATGTACCTCCTGCTGTCAGTACACCCTAGTATATTACAGTTCTATTTGGTTATCTCCCCTGTCACCTTACAGCTTCAAACACAGCATGTTTGTGATATGCAGAGCTCTTTCTGTAGATCAGGGGGAAATGCTTGCAACATTCCATGAATATTTCAGAAGCAGAATTAAAAGAAAGCATTTCTGAATACAGGGAAATTATTACGTAAATGATTTGACCACCACTGGATTTTAGAAACTTACTATAAAAAGATAATGCAGAGGGTCTTGAGGGGCAAGCTTAAATGGCGAAAATTCCAAACTATAACTCAACACACATATTTCATGAAAATGTAAATGAATACAGGCAAAGTGAAATATCCCATTCTACAATGAATTACACTTATACTGGTATTATTTAATACTAAATTACTGCCCAAACACGCTTTCTAATGAGAATGAGTTAGTCCCACAAAATCACTCAACATGCGCCTCTCAAATCTGTGGTTTAGCAGACGACATATTTTGAGCACGAATGTAGTGCCACTGGAAAATGAATGAAAACACGCATAAAATTAGATAAATGGAAATGTAACTTAAACATATCAAACCTGCAACTATACGCGAACATTAAAAACACAGAAACCTGGACACTCTAAAGAAGGAAGTTTCAGACCTCTTTCTTGTCGTGTAAGAACTCTATCTTTTGCTGCGTTAGCAAGACACAGAGCTGGTGCTCAATTTTTTCTGACTACAAAGTACAAGACAGGACCATTAGTCCCTACGGGCCTACATCGCCCCGTGAAAAGTGATATGGTATCAATATGGAAAATGCTCTGGTAATACTCTGGTTAGGTGATCAGGTATTAATCTGGTTTTGATGGGGTAATGATCTGTTTTTGGAACATGGGGTATCCATATGGCAATACATCTGGTAATGATCTGGTTTAAAGAATGGGACAATGATCTGGTATCAATATGGAAATGGTCTGGTAATGACATGGTATGAGTGATATGGTATCAATATGGAAAATGCTCTGGCAATACTCTGGTTAGGTGATCTGGTATTAACCTGGTTTTGATGGGGTAATGATCTGTTTTTGGAACATGGGGCATCGATATGGCAATAGATCTGGTAATGCTTTGGTTTGACGATCGAATGCTCTGGTAATACACTGGTTTGATGATCTGGTTTTAATCTGGTTTTGATAGGGTATTGCTCTGGTAATGCTCTGGGCATGATCTGTGTCAAAGAATAGAATCCTGAATATCCATTGCTGGCCATATACGTTGTAATTACTCTATTAACGTATACTGAATAATTTGTACATGCATGCCATGTGCACTGGTAGTTTCTTAAATCATTAAATTTGCATGGTACACTTTGTTTAACCTTGTATACGATGACTGGCACTAAATCTATTGCATTACATATGCTCTTCCATGGACATGTTGTTGTTGTTATAGCTGGGGCTTTGAATTAACTACAGTATTTTAATAAACTATTGGGTTGAAATTATAAAAAAGCTTCATGTAGAATGGAACATGGGGTATCGATATGGCAATAGATCTGGTAATGCTTTGGTTTGACGATCGAATGCTCTGGTAATACACTGGTTTGATGATCTGGTTTTAATCTGGTTTTGATAGGGTATTGCGCTGGTAATGCTCTGGGCATGATCTGTGTCAAAGAATAGAATCCTGAATATCCATTGCTGGCTACATAGGTTGTAATTACTCTAACGTAAACTGAATAATTTGTACATGCATGCCATGTGCACTGGTAGTTTCTTAAATCATTAAATTTGCATGGTAAACTTTGTTCAACCTTGTATACGATGACTGCCACTAAATCTATTGCATTACGCTCTTCCATGGACATGTTGTTGTTATAGCTGGGGCTTTGAATTAACTACAGTATTTTAATAACTATTGGGTTAAAATTATAACATGAGATTGATCTAATCAAAACCCCTCGGCTTTCCCCAAGTGATTGTGACCCATGTGTAGTGTGAATTGGGGAAGAGATAGTTCTATGTGGGATAATCAAGAGCTACCGGTAGTTGGTTACATTCAGGCATATAGGACAGAAATAGAAAAATTATATATCTGTAAAGGGGCATAACTCTGTAAAATATGGGTTGAGGGGAGCCGCTTTCGATAGGCGTCTGAATTAGCACTCTGTAAAACATGAATTGCAGGCAAGCACCTAAAAGGTGCGTGGACCCCTCAGCCTGTTTTTATTAGTCAAGTAGGATCAGGGCTGCATCTAGAGCCAATTTAGTTCCAGAAAAAGTATGGGCGCCCAAAACTCAAATGAAACAAAAAACGGAAGGCATATGCTCCAGGTATGCAAACTGGTTCAAAATTGCCCAGAGTCAGGCTAAAAATGGGCTCTCCTAATCACTCGTTTTAAATAATTTCCAAGGTACAGTAACATGCAAAAGATTTAGGATAAATCATATGATGTAGAATAGAATGATTGAAGAGCAAAATTCAAGAAAATATGTTGTCCTTCATTTAAGGCGACGCGAAATTCAAACTAACCGGGGTTCAATACTGCAGGGATCCCCCTGCCAGTTATTTCATATACTTCTGAAATAAAATATGGTTTGTGCAAAAGCTTTCGGATAAATCGATGTAGCAAAATTGAAGAAAAATCTTGTCCTTCATTTAAGGGGGGGGGTCGTCCATCCAATGATAATCTTGAATGGACCAGGCTTTCTTGTATCAGGGAACCTTCAAAAGTCACAATGAGACATGCAACCAAGGGTTCCCGATGGGCATAGATAATAGTGCAAAAGCTAAGCCATCAATAAATAATAAAAAAAAAATAATTAAAAATCATGAAATCATCATAGCCATCTGAAAATCTAATCATTTCATCAGTGAACATTCAGGAAGCTCTCACCAAAGTTTGGTCAGGCCCGAATCGATAGATCTGCAGATATTCAGCGGACAAGAACATGTGGATGGGCATAGATAATAGTGCAAAAGCTAAGCCATCAATAAATAATAAAAAAAAAATAATTAAAAATCATGAAATCATCATAGTCATCTGAAAATCTAATCATTTCATCAGTCAACATTCAGGAAGCTCTCACCAAAGTTTGGTCAAGCCCGACTTCATAGATCTGCAGATATTCAGCGGACAAGAACATGTTGACAGACGGACGTACGTACATGGCAACGACAAGACCCCACAGCCCTATGGGCTGAGGGGTAATAAGAACCGAGACGAATAAGCTGTACTGAACACGGATCTGCAGATATAGTTGGTTACATTCAAACATGTAGGACAGAAATATAAATTAATATATCAGTAAAGGGGCATAACTCTGTAAAGTATGGGCCGAGGGGGGCGTCTGACTTAGCATTACTGTAAAATAAGAACTGGGACGAATAAGCTGTACCGAACACGAATCTGCAGATATAACTTGTACATTCAACTACAGATAACAAAATCGGAGATTATTACATCCGAAAGGGGCATAACTCCATAAGCCGAGGCTAGTAATCCTTTGTTGGCTTGTACAATACAGCAATATAAATAAGTTTCCAAAATATAGTAGCTATACTGAACACAGTTCTGCAGATATAGCTGGTCACATTCAGGCATATAGGACAGAAATAGAAATTTATATATCTGTAAAGGGGCAGAACTCTGTAAAATATGGGCCGAGAGGAGCCACTTTCGATAGCTGTCTAACTTAGCACTACATAAATAAGTGTTGAAAATTTGGTGGTTGTGTCTCAAGCGGTTTTGCCTAAAATGCGGTAACGGACGGACGGACGGACGGACATACAGATGTACATGGCGACGACAATACCCCGAGGCCAAAATGGCCGAGGGGTAAAAAAGCTTCATGTATAGAATGCCAGCTGAAGTTTCATAATCTCTATCAGACGATCTGTACAGGATTTACATACCTTTTTTGTGAATTACTTTATCTCAAACTGCACAACATTTTATGTAGACCTTTAGCTCAGCTTCCCTCCAAAATCAGTTGAAATTCAAACTAGCAGCGCCCTCTATGTTCAAGGGAGATGACCAATGTTTAAGTCAATTCTTTCCAGATCAATACCAGAGTATCCTTTTTGATAATTATATAGGCTTCCAGTCTGAATAATTAAGTTCTTTCAAACCAGATCATTACCAGTGTCTGTGTGTGCTGACAAACAAAGCCCTTTTCAAACCAGATCATTACCAGTACTCTCATGTGCAACCCAGATCATTACCAGTTGTAGTGTGTAGTAAAATGACAAGTTCTTTTCAAACCATATTGTTACCAGATCATAGAAATAGAACCATAGTCAAACCAGATCATCTGGTTTTCTGACCATATGAATTACCCTAGTATTACCAGTTTTTACCTTATCATTACCAGAGTGTTACCATAGTATTACCAGTGTTTCCATTTCGGTAAGGGCAAGTTTGAAGTTGATCGGTAAAATCGTTCACAAGTTATTGTCCGGACAAGAAAATCTAAGATCCAACTGCTTATAATCCAATATGGCTGACGGCGACCATATTGGATTATGCACATTACTGAAAAACAACCCCAACCGTCCTCTCACCGATGTCAAGGCACTCCCCAAGTTTGAAGTAGATCAGTTGAATTGTACTCCAGTTATTGTCCGGACAAGATCAAACTGCTTAAAATCCAATGCAGTATGGCTGATGGTGGCCATATTGGATTAAGCACGATCTTGAAAAACAATCCTAATCCTCCTCTCAACAATGTTAAGGCATGCACTCCCCACATATGAAGTAGATCGGTTGAATCGTTCTCCAGTTATTGTCCTGACAAGATCCAACTGCTTATAATCCAATATGGCTGACGGCGGCCATATTAGAATACGCACATTGTTAAAAAACAATCCCAACCGTCCTCTCACCAATGTCAAGGCACACCCCAAGTTTGAAGTTGATCGGTTAAATTGTTCACGAGTTATTGTCCGGACAAGAAAATCTAAGATCCAACTGCTTATAATCCAATATGGCTGACAGCGGCCATATTAGATTACGCACATTGCTGAAAAACAATCCCAACCGTCCTCTCACCAATGTCAAGGCACACCCCAAGTTTGAAGTTGATCGGTTAAATTGTTCACGATCGAGTTATTGTCCGGACAAGAAAATCCAAGATCCAACTGCTTATAATCCAATATGGCTGACGGCGGCCATATTAGATTACGCACATTGCTGAAAACAATCCCAACCGTCCTCTCACCAATGTCAAGGCACACCCCAAGTTTGAAGTTGATCGGTTAAATTGTTCACGAGTTATTGTCCGGACAAGAAAATTTAAGATCCAACTGCTTATAATCCAATATGGCTGACAGCGGCCATATTAGATTACGCACATTGCTGAAAAACAATCCCAACCATCCTCTCACCAATGTCAAGGCACACCCCAAGTTTGAAGTTGATCGGTTAAATCGTTCACGAGTTATTGTCCGGACAAGAAAATCTAAGATCAACTGCTTATAATCCAAAATGGCTGACGGCGGCCATATTGGATTATGCACATTGCCGAAAAACAATCCCAACCGTCCTCTCGCCAATGTCAAGGCACACCCCAAGTTTGAAGTTGATCGGTTAAATCGTTCACGAGTTATTGTCCGGACAAGAAAATCTTTACGGAATTACAGAACTACGGAATTACGGACACTGGCGTTTCTAAGCCCCCAACTAAGTAGCGGGGGACAATAATTGTGCAGGCATATGTTGAACAGGAGAATTTTGGCTTCTGTTATTATAAGTTTTGCACAAGTTAAAGTACATGTACTGTGTATGAAGTATAAGGGGTGTGAAACCTTCGTGAATATGCGAAACAGTCTGAAAATTTATGATTTCAGAGATTAAATTTACCGTTTTTGTTTACTACTGGATATAAAGAGAAAGAGAGAATTAAGGTTTAACATCGCGTTCACCAATATTTCAGCTATATAGCAACGATATACACACATTAAAACTTATGCAACACACCGATTTCTCTCAAATAACCCAAGACACAGTCCTCCCTCACCCCACCCACCCCACCAAAAAGATTTTCTAAAGCTAGTTGCTCAATAAAACGGATCTCTTACAATCTTAAAATCTATACAGTCAATAAGAATATGTTTCACTGTGAGATCTTAGGTCTTTATTGGCCTTTATTCGTCATTAAGTTCAGTCGTCTTTACCTTCTATAGAGCGGCCATTGGAGATGTATGTGTGCTCTGGTAATATTGACGTCACAGACAGTGGGTTGCAGGCTGGCAGATTTTGGTGGGAGTACTCAGTAATAGTATTGAAAAAAAGTTTTCAAGTGTTCTTGGGCATGATAAAGGTGTTAACACATTGACTGCCGACTACAAATGTACTTGTTGCAACTATTTGCCAAGCCATCTAGGAGTATGCTCGAAGCAGTTTCACTTCTTTCATTAACCAATCCAATTTTTCCATCATGCTTTTTGGGGATTCCCCATGCTACGAGATAGCTTGTAGTGTTTGTTCACCAACTGCCAGCATTGTTTTTGTCACTTTCAGCCATACCAGCATACATGTATATTGTTTACGGTACCATAGCTTTCCATGAGAATACTCATAGTGGCAGAGTCTGGTACACCCAGTACAGAAGTATACTCGTAGTCGGCAGTCAACGTGTTAAATAAAAGAATTGAAAGTGTATGCAGGACTTGGTTTAAATAAATGTGTTCCAGACATTGCAGAATTGTATGTATCCTCATTGTGTCACCTGAGCTTCTTCAATCCGATCAATAAGCTGAGCCTCACTGTCGCGTTGTGCTGATGCCTGCATACTGATCTCCTGCACCATGCCGAGGTAGTAAACCTGGAACTGAACTTTAAGCCCCAGGACCCGTGATGGGGGCATGTCTGCAGATAGGCCAGCTAGTTGCCCCTCTTTTCCATCCCGGGTAGAGGTCAAGTTTTCTGTGCTCGAGCCACTCTGAAAAACAAATTTTCCAGACTCAAAAATTTAAACTCTGAACTTCACAAATGTGGAATCCTTGACTTGCTCACAATTCCAGTTAATCCTCTAACAAAGAGCTGCGCCGATAGCACCAGCAGCATCATTGTAACCATGTTCACATCTATACCAGTTCATTGAACAATGACTCTCTTCGCTATCTCTTTAACCTGGGAGGGTTTTTTAATTATTGAAACTGGCATGACTGTAAATATGAATCAGATACTAATCCAAGAAAGGACCATTCTGTTTAGTACAACAATGATAATTTTGCAACTTCGGGTTAAAAATAGTCCTGTTATCACTAATTAATAATATTTTCTAGGCTGAAGAGATGGGGAAGAGAGTGAATGAAAGAACCGCTATCATGCGAACCATGTCTCAATGCACCTGCCCGTGCTATCAGCGCAGCTCTTACATGTAGTTGAAGAATTAATTTGAATTTTGTCCAAATTTTGGCCCAAATTCAGATCATATATATACAATGCTGATCGATTCAAATGGATTTTACAAAAAAAACAAAACAAAAACAACACACACACAAAAAAAAACACATAAAAAAAGGCATAGCCCTGCCAGTTCCAATATTTTCAAGTTCTCGGTGCCAGACAATTGTGGTTCACCTAGTTAGTTGATCGTTTGTATATTATCCATGATATCCATTCCTGATAACTTTTAACAAGGATTGGAAATCATTTATTGCAAATTTGGATGTGGAAAAACATCTCTCTCAATGATTGCTGCCATTTTCAGGAGGTATTTGACCTTGCCACCAAAAGTTAGGGGACCAAATTCATTTGACTTACAGAAGATATAAAAGTTATAACCTAACCAAGCAGTCACAAACTACATGTACATGGAACAATAACTTTGGAAGTTATAAGTTGTGGTGCCCATTTGACCACAAAATGTTGACAGAGGTGGGGGGGGGGGGATTTGATTCTATGTCACAGTCAAGGTTATTTCACTCATATAGTGACAGCCAGTTTGAATGAAGACGGAGTTACTGGGGAGAACCACTACCCGTCGGCAAGTAACTGACAAACTTTCACACATGCTCCAGCAGTGTTAGGCTAGCGATCACCAGTGATGAGCCTTAGACCATGCACTCAGCCACCAAGAATGCCGTTGACCAGACATGCCAGAGGGAAGAAAACCTGATCTAGCTTAATTCTAATGCATGCAAACATGTGAAGACTGGATTGGAACATAAATGTTACACATTCCACCTGACCTTTACTTTATAAAGTGTATAATTTGCAGAGTAAACAAAAATGAGTTTGATTCTTCAAAATGAGTGTGCATGGCTTAATAAAACCTCCATAATCAACCTTAATGTCTTGGCTTTCCATGCAGGAAAATATAACAGAGAAAATCAGGGTGGGATGCAATGATATATAAGCTGATATCTAGGTTACAATCTTGTGTTTGTGTAAGGTTTATGAATGTATCACATGCACATGAAGGCACAAATGTTGTTAAACATATAGTAATGGGCTCAGGTTGTATTAAATGAATTAACAGAGGGCATTATCAAACATCAGAGTACATTACAGAGTTATGCCCCTTATATTGGAAGTCAAAATATGGTGGTTCTCTTCCCTTATTTGAAACCAATTATCTCCATACCACCAGTAGTCTCCCTTGCCTTCAAGCAACCGACACTACTATTTGGGGCCGCTTTATCTATGAGCTTGTAGAACATCACCACGCCAGCGCGTTTCGGCTGGTGTATAAAGTCCGCAAAATAAGTGCATATGTCGGAGTCAGCCATTTGTACTTAGAAAGTCAGGGTCAATAAATATCTCGCTTGTGAAAGCACAAAATTCATTTTGAACATCATGTATGTATCCATTGTGGTAGATGCAATAAATCTTCCATGCAAAATATTTCCCCTTTCTGTGACAATAATTTACACTATATATAAGAAAATAATTTAGCTATTTGAATAGTAAAATGTTCAATAAGATAATAAAATATTATCAAGTAATGTAGAGCCAGACACTGATTAATGAAAATACATAGCCTAGGGGAGAGGGAGAAACCAACTCTTTTATCAGGTGTGGGGGACATAATTTGCATGTAAAATGCAGTGAACCAGGGATAGAAGTTAACATGGTTAATGGTGAAATGCAAAGGATTTACATACATAGATCTTTCTATATTTCATAGAGATAGAAATACCTGTCTATCTTCTTCACTTGTCTGCTAGAAACTTTTTAAAAATTGGTACCCCCAGCTGAGCTGAATTCAGATTTGCAAACAGTCATCGCTTATCTTTCCTTGATTGTGCCGTCACGTCAGACCAGCTACCCGGAGAACATTACAAGTATTGAAGTCCGGCCAGGTGATCTGATGTGAAGTCACAGAGCGTCAAACAAAGGCAAATATAAGCGATGTGAATTTCATTTCTGACCTAATGAACTGAAATCATACCAACTTTGAAGCACTTTTCAAAAGCTACAAGGCTGATATTTCCATCATTAACTAGCTCATAAAGCTGGATATAAAAAGGAAAATATGAATACCTTAGCATTCCATCTTTAACATAGGTCCATTTGCTCAAGGCTAGTGAAATTGCTGAGGGACTAGAGGATTTTCTCATACACTAGTCCGGCCTGCTGACCAGTAAAACTTTAGTGAACTTGATCCTCTGTAATATTGTGCACATGTGAGAGTATCTTGTGTATCAGCTTCAAAATCACGAAGTCAAGTAATTTGTGTTAACAACATGACAAAGAAAGGAAACCAGTTAGATCTGACAAATGCTGGGTCCGCATCCTATCGACTGAAATCAGTATCTTCTATGTCTTCATATATTACTGGTATTTTATTTATTTATTTATTTTTTTGTTGTTGTGTATTTGGGACACCTGTTTTTTTTGTGGCGGGGGTCTCTGACTGGGGTTAGTTAAACTGGACCTAGTGGAACAGATGCTTTACTCTGGTTGAACAAGACCCTCAGCTCAACAATTTTCTTTAGCCATGGGTGAAACCCAGTGTGTGAGATTCAGTGGAGAGGCTGGGGGAATCCAGAACATGTCTCTCAAGAAATTACTTTCACATGTACATGTATATGTATATAAAATTAAAATAATACAAAATTAAAATAAACCTTGAAAATTGTATGAGAAGTGATCCCCAGGCCCTTACAGGCTGTAATACAACATACATGTATCTAGGAAGAAGCAAATGTCTGAAGTGTTAACATGGTTAATGAAATGACTACAGGCAGAAATCTGCAGGGGGAAATGTCTGCAGGGGGAAATGTACAGTCCACCGGCATGACCGGGAGAAATGTCTGCAGGGAGAAATGTCCACAGGGACAAATGACTACAGGGGGAAATGTCCACAGGGGGGAATAACTGCAGGGAGAAATGTCCACAGGGAGAAAAGTCTGCAGGGGGAATGTCCACAGGGAGAAATGTCTGCAGAGGAAAATGTCCACAGGGAGAATGACTGCAGGGGGGAAATGTCCACATGGAGAAATATCTGCAGGGGGAAATGTCCACAGGGAGAACTGTCTGCAGGGGGAAATGTCCACAGGGAGAACTGTCTGCAGGGGGGAAATATCCACAGGGAGAAATTTCTGCCAGGGGAAATGTCTGAGTGTGGGACAAAACCCCCAGCGGACAAAAAATACCCATGGACAAAACGCTCACGGGACAAAACCCTCAGGGGACAAAACCCCCAGGGACAAAACTCCCATCAAATATTATTGTCTATGCTACAATGTACTTCAGCAAGAAAATGAATAAAACATGGTAAATGATAATAATATATCTCAAGACAATGTTATTTGATATTTTTGATCTTTTATTACTTCCATAGCCTGTTCTTTGATCATGTTGATACATGATCAACAATTTAAACAAAACAAAGTAAATAAGATCTATAATGACATGCACTTCACAAGGTACATTTTATTATCTACTATCATTGAGACATGTAGCACATTTAAAAGCAGATCAAAGTTTGAAGAGTGAGATTTACAATTTACACCAAGAGCAAGTTCGTCGAGCATGCCACAGAAATGTTGCTTCTATTGGTTGGTAATAATTGTTTATCAATAATTGTTCAGGCGTTCACCAATCCATATCATCCGCTTTGAAATGCCAGATGATGCTTCAGTAAAATAATATAATATAGCTGAAATACACAAAGAAAAATGACAAGAACAATTCCCTGATCATAGAGAATAGATTTTTATATATTAAATTCAAAATTGATAAATTCTATCAGAAATTCGGTCTGAAATGGCTATTTCTATAGAATCAGAATCAGAATCAGAATTTTATTGTACAAAACGCCCACTTGGAGCCGGGTACAAAACACGATTGAACTAAAGTAGACAAATGCCTAAGTGCATCTATATTATCAGGACAGACATGTACCCAGGCCCTAATCTAGCACCTCTCAGCGTCCGATATTCGGACGCTGCCGTTGGCTTCGGGTGCCCTTGCCGCTGGCAGTTTTCGTCATTACCACGTGTTGCGCAAAAGTCCAATTTTGTGGGCCTGGCAGACTTCTATCATTGGAATTGCGAACATTTCTGAAATATTATCTCAAATCAAATTCCCATATACACGTTTTAATCTAAAACAGTAAAACGTAAAGTTTCTCTGTCATTCACTTTCGTTTCGGCTCTCGACATCACGCATGTTCAGGGCCAAACGCTTATGGTATTGCGTCTTGGTTAGGGCCCCATAACCAGGACAGGAAGTGCAAGGCGCTGTTCAAGCAGCCGCTCAGCTCGTCGCAAAAGAATTACAATGCCAAACTCCACGTGATATGAAAGGGACAAACAGCGGGCTCTACACAAGTCCGGTGCCTGTACGATGATGCTCAGATCGTTGTTTTGCCGGCAAGTTAGTCAGAAGGAAGCGGCTAGTCCCGCTGAGGCAGATGACACTGACGGGCTTGACAAACTCCAACACCAAGCGTACGTACGGTACAATGCGTACAGTTGAATGTGCCTATCAAATTACCTCCGTTGACGAAATCAAGTGTTTAATCGTTGATATCCTTTGATCTAAATTAGGAAATAATGGCATATCTTTGGAACACAAATTCTGCAAGACAATATAACATTTTGAATATAACACGTAATATTACTTTCACAGCCAAATACTGAAATAGACCTACAATTGAAATAAGATTGAGCATTAAATTAATTTCATTTCACTGGCTTCTATAATTTTTATTTACTAACTTCATTTTGACCAATAATTTGAAAATGCAAACAATTTGTAAAAAATTACTAAAAAAATCTGAAAATACAGACAGCAATTATACAAAAGGCATGGTGAAACTTGTACCAGAACAAACTATACATATTTCCAGGTTTTAAATAGATTTGGATAACCAGAAGTAAAATGAGGTATTGATAATTGTGTGTATATCAATCAGGATACTGAATATTCTTCCATTTTAGCTGTGTATGGGGTTTTCTTTATTGCTGAAACTCCAGAAAAGAGTTTCAAAACGCTTTCAGAGAGCATCTCTCATACGCTGATAAACAGCTTGTATCACCGACGTCCCTATTCTCCTTGCTCCCCCGCTGATTCACATCGCCAAGTTCGCGCCTCTTGGCCGTAAGGGGGCGCTCTGCACAGGCCAACCACCAATGACCAATGAATATCACTATTACGGAAGAGTCTTGGCAATATAAGTTGTCTCCCTTTTCAAACGTTCATATGTCGTTAACGGCAAAACAAACAATAAACGGACTGCAAAACAGCTCTAATTACGTTAATTTCTGAGTTAAGAGTGAACAGACTTTTGGATAACTTCCTCCATTGTTTAGTAAGGTTCGTCAACTGATTGCAAACATTTGTTCACTGATACCTTCAAATAATTAATAAATAAATCCCTGTAAATGTTGTAAATACCCCATTGATAAGACCACGCTTTATCGTCATGAGTATAAGAAGATCAAGATGCCTGGAACGGTAACGTAAAAACACCGTTCAATTGTTTCAGATTTTAAATTGAATGTTGACTGTTAATAAAGACAGGGAAAAGTTCCTTTGAAAGATGCGGTTAGAGGGCGTGTCGCTGTCAAAATATTGACATGGCTTCCACATTACGTGAGAGTAGTGATCTCACTATCATGAAGGCATGACGTAATTTCGATCACGTGAGGTAGTTAGCCAATCGTGGTTAGTATGAGGAATCTGGTTATCTCCGAGCTATTACGGCACGGCGATTGGGTGACCAGATAAAGCGCCCTCTTACGGCCAAGAGGCGCGAACTTGGCGATGTGAATCAGCGGGGGGAACAAGGAGAGTACGGACGTCAGTGATACAAGCTGAATAGGATGAGCGTACAGTTCTCAGTTCATTCACAAAAAAAATCCGCGAGCTGCGAGGGGGTCTCTCCCCCCGCTGGCTCTCATGGCGAGCGAGGCTTCGCGACTTTGATTGCCCCTCAACCGGATTACCAACCCCTGCCTTTCATTTCTAGATTAGGGCCTGTGTACCTGAAACATAACTAACATATGTACATTATACATTCATGTAAATCAATGATACTGATATACAAATGCATTTATACGTGCAGTCGTTTCTTTTCAAAGCAGGAATGTATATAGTAACCCACATCGAGTGCTATATCAGATGGAGGATCCATAAGTAGTTCAAACATATTACCGATATCATATTGCTGGAGCTGTACATTATTAAGGAGACAAAGTCGGAGATTATTGTATAGAGGACATTCTAATAGAAAATGCCTTTCATCTTCTACACAATCCATTGAACAGTGGGTGTTTTGTCTGTTTTTTCTATTTTGGGAGTTTTGTCCGTGGGGGTTTTGTACCATGGGGGTTTTGTTCGAAACCCGAAATGTCCACAGGGAGAAAAGTCTGCTGTGGGGGGGAAATGTCCACAGGGAGAAAGGTCTGCAGGGGGAATTGTCCACAGGGAGAAATTTCTGCACGCATGGCAGGGCCAGGGAGAAATGTCCATGCAGGGAGAAATGTCCACATGCAGGGAGAAATGTCCGAAGGGAGAAATGTCCACAGTGGGAAATGTCCGCAAGGGGGAAATCTGCATGGGGTCATGTCCGTGCACCATTGCGCTCACCTATACTTATCTTTGTTGATTCAGAATTGTGCTATTAGAAATAATTCGATTTTTATGAGTGGATAACAACAACAACATGATGCAGTTCGAGAGGTCTCGACTCGTCGTGTGAAATTATGAAAATCACAACAAAATCACCATTTCTCCACTGCTGGCTACAGATTCCTTGCTTCCATTCTGAGTATTCGTCCTTTTCCTTCTGTTGAACATTGTTACAAAACTAAATTTCAACCTCCTGATTATCCTTCTTCATTTTCCAAAATTTGACCCCGCATCAACTGAATTTCGGGAACCCTTGTGATCTGTGAAAGTGTAGTTGAGGATGGATGAGTCGATGTTCCCGATTTATACCGAACTGTTGAACTTCCGCTTTTGCACCGGATGTCCCGCCATATTTATAAACACAATCGGCGCGAGTTCTGCTTTGGAAAAGTTTCTGTGTGTTTTCCTTGTTTTCCTACAGCAAAACAAAGGGAATCAAAACTAAGAAGTTTGATCCAAGATAAGGATATAAGAATAGCCAGAAAAGACAAATTGTGGGAAGGCTAACTGTTCGAAAATGGGGTGCGAAGATGAGGTCCTGAAAATCGGGAAAAAGCTGGAAAAGATGATCGCAAATAACACAGCGGTGAGTGGATGCAAGCAACAACAACACCAATGAGTCGATTGTATTGAGTGACCGAACACCGCCCGCCGCCAAAGTTCTCAATCATACAATACAAAAAGCATTTGGGAGATATAGCACCATGTGATTGTTTTGTTCATACAACACCAGCGACTAATATCCATCAGTTTTTAAGAGTGGATTTACAGATAAACATCCACAACAACATCAGCATAACAACAACAAATCCTGTCCATCCTTCCGACAATAAATGAACTAGTTCAACAAGCTAAAGCCTACCGGCATTTAATTTTGTGATATTGAAACCATAGGGTTTAGCCATCTAACCAAATAATTCCTTTTCTCAAAATTTTGTCTGATCATGCAGGTCGAGCATATTTTTGCTTCAAAAAGTCTGGTATTGTGCTCATATGGATAGATTATATATTTGTCAACTTCCCTGACCATTTATTTCCTCTGTCCAGGTTCTTTCATTTCCATTTTTGAGCTGGGGACAAGGGAAATGAGGACTCCAGAGGGGCAGGGTAGCTGTATGGCATGTCCATTAATGCGGTCATGCTAAACACCGCCCGGGACCGACCGGAACCGCCCGGGACATAATCTTACCGCCCGGGGTCACTAATGTCATACAGACTGTTAAGATTCAGCACTATCCCCGGTTTAAAGGTCGTATTGTCATTATACGACCGACGTGTGACGTTTGTTATGAATTCCACGGAAAACTACGCTTACCCGCTTACCTTCAAAAGACACCGCTATATGGCAGAATTCTTAGCCGAATATTATCATGCCTTTTTTTCTCTGTTCTTGTCATATATCTTTGGAAATATAACAATAAAACAGAAAACGCGAATTATTTTTCTAATAAATTGTAATCATGATGAACCCGTCAAAATTTGGCAGCTATATAGCTCAATTCTAAGCAATAGAAATCTCGACTACATATTTTCACTAACGGGTGCTCTGAAGATTATCACCAGATCATGATGCCGTAACCGTGGAATTCATGTTGTCATTTTCTGATTTAATTTATTGATAAATATCAAATATTATCAACCAAATATATAAATTTGGTGAAAAAGCTAAGCGCTGAACTTCGCGAAATTTAAATTCTATATCAACAGAAAAAAAATCTGATATTTTATTATGCTCCAAGGGATTGTCGTTGCAAAACTCTTGAATTAAACATTCTGAATGTTACCCGATAAAGTACGCGCAGCAAGACTACCTGTGAATGTGTGGACGTCCGATTCCTGGCGAATCTGTGAATACGACACTGATGATGTTTTGCAGATTCATTCTTATTGGATATGAATTTGTGTTATGTCGATGTACCATCGTAACTTTCCCGTGGCGGAATATTGACATGAATAGTTCCCGTCTCCCAAAGTAAATGACTCAACAAAATAAACAAAAACACAATTCATAGCATTCATAATCTACATCAACGATTTATTAGCAAATATTTTACTAAACAAGCTACATAGACATGTAGAATTTAATGATGAAAATAGGACAAAATGCAAATTTGATCAGTTCGGAACTTTGTTTAACGGAAAACAGATATGTTGGTTGAATTTAGGACGCTCATGATTTGAATAAACCATCATCTGGGATAAAAAACATTTAAATTCTATGCATGCATTTGAACAATTAACACGATGGTGATTATATTTCGATTTAATTTCGTCTTACAGTATTCAAATATATAAAATACAAATTTTATTCAACAGTTTTTCTCTCGATCTACAGTTATGTAAAGGATATCAGAATACGTGAAAACACGGGTGACATACAAGTCTTTTGCGATGAATTCATTTATTGTTCTTGGTCGTGGTCTTCGCGCATTTCACTCTCTTTTTCTGACCAGGTTTCTTTGCCGTCTGTGCCGTTTTGGGGATTAAAAGATTTCCATCACTGGTCGTGACATACCAGTTTTCCACCTCGCATAAGTGAAAATACAGAAAGTTAGAAGGCCCAACGCCAATTCCCTCGTCTGTCTTCAAATGAAATTGATGTCATACAGAACTGCCAGGGTCATCCTTCATCCCGTTTCTGCTAATCAGCATTGCATGGGTCTGGTACCGTACAAGGTCTTTTAGGAGAGAAGATACCATAGTTAATTTTACTCAGATAGATTCGACTGAAAATGAAACCGTACTTTGGTATAATGCATATCTTGGAGTTTGGGAGAAACGGGGCTACCTTCAACTATTTAACGCTCCTATATGTCATAACTTTCTTTTGAAATAAAAGAGATAGAAGCTTTCAATTCTGAGCTTTGTACCTTGATACTTCCAATTTTGCGAGATGGAAAGCTGAAATACTGGAACAGTATCCAGCTTCAGCTTTCCATCTTGCTTTCAAATTACGTAAAGCTGGAATACGAGAGCAACGTAGAGCTTTCCATCTTTTTACTCAACATTTTGTGAGTTGAAATGCGGGAATACTGGAGCGATATCGAGCTTTCCATCTTCCGACTATGAATTTAAAAAAAATGGAAAGCCACATTATAAGTGTTGCACGTGGAATGATCCACAGAAGAAAATAATACAGAATGTCAATATAACGAACCTGTGTGGTGCCGGGCGATTTCCGGACGGTCCCGGGCGACCCCCGGGCGGTCCCGGGCGGCACCCGGGCGGTTCCGGGCGGTGTTTAGCAGGACCCCATTAATGTACATGGGCAAAATATAAGACATGTACAATGTACCGGTTATGCTTATATACTTTTCTTTTTTCTCTCACGTCTTCAGGATCACAGCTCTGCTCCGGATCTCCTCCAAACTTTACGAGATCTTCCAATGACGCTGGAGGTGCTACAGGTACACATGTAATACTAAACCAAATCCAGCAAATATTGATGATTGATTGGATACATGCATCACCGTCTTGTAAGATCCTCACTTAAAACTGCTTCATTGCCATGTTTAATGTTTAGCCGTTGGAGATGTTGATTTGATTGGTTGAAAAGTAGTCGATTTTTAGACAAAGCCATTAACAAATTCCATGTTCAATCCAATCAAGTCAACATCTCCAATAGTTAAACAATATAGCGATGAAGCAGATTTAAACTGAGCTCAGTCTCTTACAAAAACACAGTGTACATTGGTTAAACAATATTTTATATTTTATTTTAGTATAATATTATGTTTATCATATTTATTCACACCCCTCTCACATGTCTCACAGCCATGACAGCTCATGTTCATAGTCATGTTCATAGTATATTGTATAATTCCAACCAAATCAAAACAGTTCATTTTTGATTTTAAACCCCCCCCCCCCCCACCCCAAGGGGTCAAAATGTTCAAAATATTTTACCTGTCGCACGAGACAGGTGACCAAAAAGTTTAGGAATTATCTGAACATGCGATTGTTGAAATTGTCAAGTAACAAGTAATTCAAGTTTGATGACAAAGCTACATGTTGCAAGCTACCAATAAATGAATGACAACTTGTTCCCATGCACTAATTAGCAGTAATTTTGAATGAACTTTGTCAAAGCTATCTTTTGAATGAATATTTATTCACCAATAAAATAAATCCATGTACATTAACATTATACAGACTAAATATTGGCGGGAATAAAGCCCCATGAGGCTTGTTCTATCCCAGTAGAAATAATTATACAATGAGTATTTCACAGGATACATTTCATGAACAATAAAGTGCTGCTGTGAAACTGGTCAGTGTTCAATCAGGTATGATTTAAGTGTCGATTTGAATAGGGAGGTTGAATTAATTTCTTTGAGCAAGTAGGGTAATTCGTTCCACTCTCGAGGACCAGCAATTTTAACAGAGTGAAGTGATAAGTTAGTCAGGTAAATAGGCCTGTATAAATTGAATTGATGACCTCGAGTATTGTAGTGGTGAATGGAAGATTGTTTGGTAAAATAACGATGGAAATGTTTGGGCAGTTGACTAGGGTGATGAAAGACTTTATGGGCGAGGAGAAGAGATGAGTATGCATTCAATTTACAAAGTTGTAGAATTTTCTTTTCTTTAAATAAAGGCTCTGTATGGTCTAGTTTATTTGATAAAGTAATTATTCGTAGTGCCCTCTTCTGAAGTAGGAGCAATGGGTGTAGGTGAGTAGCGTACGTATTTCCCCATAAAATATTACAGTAGGATAAATATGGAAAGATCAACGAATAGTACAGAATATATAGAGTTTTTTTGTTAATTCATGTTTTTATGAAATTTATTATTCCAATATTTCTTGACAACTTTTTGCAGATATAATTTATGTGATCAATTCAATTCAGTTTGTTATTAAAAATAACACCTAAAAATTTGAATTTCTCTACCATTTCAATTTGTGTTCCAGATATTAATAATGGCAAGCCTATCGAAAATGAGTCATCTCGGACAATATTTTGCAGAGTTATGCCCCTTTTTACAAATAAAAATCCATTTATGATTTGTTATTGTGATAATTTCAGAACCGTTCCATATCCAACATCTTAACGTGATACAGTTGTTTCTCTTGACCTAAACTAGATGCCTATCGAAAATGAGTCGTGTCAGAAAGTATTTTGCAGAGTTATGCCCCTTGTCTAATAAAATCCACTAATTCCTATGTTAAGTTTGCATATAATTTCTATATCATGTTTGTACACTATCACATTTATTTATTGATTGGATGACTGATTTATTGATTTATTCTCTTACACAATGCGAAGAATGCCTGCAAATCTGTTTTGAAAATGACACTAGATGCCTATCGAAAATGAATCGTGTCAGAAAGTATTTTGCAGAGTTATGCCCCTTGTCTAACAAAATCCACTAATTCCTACGTTAAGTTTGCATATTATTTCTATATCATGTTAGTATACTATCACATTTATTTATTGATTGGATGACTGATTTATTGATTTATTCTCTTAGACAATGCGAAGAATGCTTGCAAATCTGTTTTATCAGTAATTATAATAAACAAAATTTATTCACAACAGGATTTGTAGTTTTACTTTTTTGTTTTGCTAACAACCTAACCTAACAACACTTTTTAGTTGCCACACGTCATTTTATATTCCCACTGCTTAAATGTTTCCCCAAATTTGGCTCTCTTCTAATGATTTCCGTTTCAGCAATTTTAGTTGTGTTTACCAAGATAAAACATAGTAAGATAAGATATAGTGTATGTATTTATTCCAGAAACAAATTAATTTAAGGGGAGGAAAACTTTTTTTTTTTTTCAAAGAAAGTACACTTACAATACCAGGGGTAAATATTTCTTCCCACAAGCCAATCAATTGGTAGAGACACCCTTACATTATAATAGCTGGGGTTCAGAGCCGAGGGGTTTCGATAGCGCAGCTTCATGTTTTTATTTGTAATAGGTTTTATTAACATGTATTTTGTTTTCTGAATATTCAGCGATAAACGGTTACAACAGAACCATCTGTAGAGTTTTTCTAGTTCCAGAGACATAATATTAATAGCTTGTAGAAGGTCTTTATGCGAGTATAATGTACTCGAGTCGTGTCATCAGCAAATAGTATGATTTTCAACACATCAGAGACATTACTGATGCCATTAATGTAAATCAGGAAGAGAATTGGTCCAAGAATTGAACCTTGAGGCACGCCACAAGAAATGGACATAGGTTCAGAAGAGATTCCATTAAATGTTAACGCCTGAGTTCTGTCTGCTAAGTAGCTTCTAAACCAGTCATTCGAAACACCTCGAAAACCATAATGATCTAATTTAGACAGGAGAATATCATGATTTACTGTATCAAATGCCTTGGAAAGATCTAAAAAAGTCACGATACTATGGTTTTTGGATTCTTTTGCAGTAACAAGATCATCGTACAATGAACAGGCTGCAAGAGATGTAGAGTGATTAGGCCGAAATCCATATTGATTGTCAGAGAGTATATTATTTGAATCTAGGAAATCCATAACCATTGAGACAGCGAGCTTTTCGAGTATTTTGCTAAAACATGGCAGGACGGATACTGGTCTGTAGTTTGAGAAGGTAGATGGGTCTCCAGATTTGTAGATAGGCGTTATCTTAGCAAATTTGTATACGTCTGGTACGACACCAGAGGTAAATGAAAGATTCGTGATAAACGATAGAGGAGCAGAAATATAGTCAGAGACAAGCTTAACCAGCGAAGTTCGAATACCATTGAACACCAAAAAAACAAATTATTGGCTACCGGTCGCTGGAGAGAGGTACTTTATTTCTCTACCTATCTCTTTCAAAAATTACCTGTCAGGAACAGGTAGACAGGTGTAAATTTCTACCCTTACATTCTCGTGACTACAACTAGTCGCACAATTTTCATTGGACTGTTCCCAAAATTGGTACACATTATCATCACTGTGCCTGTGGGAATTGGTGTATTTTGAGTTTACTTGGACCATTTGAGATTGAAACAACTGTTGCTTGAATGTTCTGCATTTTAGTTAGAGCTTTTCAAGCTGTGTTATCTCCCTTTGTAGAAAACAAGGATTGGGATGACGGTGAACAATTTCAGGAAGGCCAGCACAAATGATGATGTGGTCACACTCGCTAAATCTTTAATAAAAAATTGGAAGAAACTTCTCTCAGGTAAGTGGACAACTGAGCTATTTCATTCCAGTTCTCCATTCTCACTAAATTCATCAACCTGATTGTAAGTTTCCCATGACAAACTTTAACCCTATCTGGCCTGGGCTTTTTGGGACCTGTCCTCTCAGGCCTGCATTTATCTCCCTTTTTTTTCTCTGCAAAAAACTGCATGATAAATTATTAAATATTAATGTGATGTGAAATAAAATAGTTTTTACCCACTTTTCATCTCGGAAAAGCAGAAATTTTGAAGAAAAATGATGAAAACATCACTTTTTTGGTACCCCATGTGGACGCCATCTTGAATTTACCCATGATCCTCTCCTCGTGGTGGGGGGGTTATGCAAATACATGTGTAGGCTCAAAATGACCCCAATATGATAAACTACATAAAAGTCATGGAGCGTCAGCTCTCAATTTTTTGTCGTCCTGGAGATAGCGCAGAAATTTTGATAGGGATAACACTGCCTGCATTACCGTAGTCTATGAACTCATGGTAACCAGTGAAGGGGAAATAATCTTCATTCCCCATAGAAAGAATATGATAGATTTATATTTAATTTGGTTGAGTAAGTTCATTCAGTATAAAGATGAGATGTTTATTTTGTCACTTCAGTACCATACAGCCCAGGGTGGCGAGGAGATCAGACAGAATTCAATACAATGTTTCAATACAATGTTTATTGCATACAATACAATGTTTATTGCATGACTCATAAAGCGGTACAAGTATGGCAAACAGTATAATTACTATGGTACTAAAGTAACGTAGTATTACCCTATTTCTTCTAATTTTTCGAACAGCATTATCAGACTTAGAAGCCCAAAAAAAAAACCCTTCTTCATGTCGACTGAGGCTAAATACTGAGGCATGGATAGATTATTTATCCCAAGAACTGAAAAGATAGCCAGTGAAATTTGCAGAAAGTTAGCAGAATTTCTCTCCGCAGATGCCTGAATTTTAGTTTTGCCGTCTGAATAATTAGAAGAAATAGGGTAGTAATTATAGTATGGATTTAATCAACGGTATGGTTTAGTAGAACTTTTAGAAAAATTATACACCCATCGTTAAAGACGCTGTCATATACTCGATCAGAAGTGTGTATCATATTGTCTGACGGAGAAAATCTTCTCAAGCGCAATCGGTGGGAATCTCTTGATAGAATAAATGTGATCAGTGTTGAAATTTTCAGAATATAGATGGCACTCACATAATTTTTTTTTGTTCTTGACCCTTGACAATATTATGTTTTCATAAATAGGGAGGTTTAACCTAGAATTACAAAAAAGTTGTGATTGAATAATGCATAAAGATGTTCAATACATTTTTAAGGGGAATCCCCGGCACATATTAGCACGTTTCTGAAAGAAACACTTCCGGAGTTAGTGAGCATGGTATTATGCTTTTATATTTGGTACCGCTAAATACTCCTGTACATTGTGGCATAAATTCATTCTGGTTTTCTGAGTGTTTTTTTTTTCCAGAAACGTGTCAATATATGTCGGGGTCACCCATCAATAAAGACGAAATGTTACCACTGCCCATCTTCACCTGCCATGAAGCCACATTTTTCAGATAAATCTTTAGCCCCTCTCCAATAAACAATATATCAGTTCAAAATTGATCTAACATAGAAAACTTTTGAATTGTTCTGTTTTAGATGGCAGTTCCCAGTCCAGTTCCTCCGGTAAGAGTAATGGAGACAGTTTGAGAGACAGCCAGTCTGATAGTCAGTCTCAGGATGGAATGAAAGAAGAGAAGACGCCAACGCCGACAAGTCCAACAACTGCCGCCAAACAAAACAAGTTTCCAACATCTGCCACCGATACAGTCGACCAAGTCCGATTGAAGTGCCGTGAATTGCTAACTAGCGCCCTGAAATTAGAGGGTACGTTCAATAAGAATCAGTCAGGGATTTTTTTTTGTTTTTTTTTCTTATGGTGTCTGGCAGCCCTGTGAGCTTCTGGGATTGACCTGGGGTGTTGCTATGTCCAGGCTAAATAACCTCTGGCGAAACAGTCTTGTAATTCTTTTCCTGTTTCCATTTTCAGATCCACTGGAGGGATCAGGTGATCCAGCAGAAATTGCTGCAGCTATTGAGGATTATATCCTTTCAACATCTTCATCAAAGATTACCATATTCACCATTGGTGCAAGATTTTCTCCCCTCAGTTCTGCTGTAATTTTTGTAATGCTGAAGCAAAATCAGTTCACCTTGGCTATTTTTATATGCCCGTTGAAGATGGAGTCGTATAATGCGATAGTGAGTTCTGTCCGTCAGCTTTTGTTGTCCAAGCGATATCTCCTGTTCCAAGGTATGGATTGTTACCACACATTGGGTATACCTTACTCAGGGGGCAAAGTGGAACCCTACTCATTTTGAAGTCAAACGGTCAAGGTCACACTGGCTGAAAATCAGTAAATCGTTGAAAATTATTATGTTTATGCATAAGTATAGTTCAGAGATGTGTATTGTGATGGCGAAGATCTGCCAATTTTGGCCAACGATATTGTCTGCTTTGAGCGTCCGTCTGTCTGTCCATCTTGCTTGTTATCACTATCTCTTGAAGGGTTATTGTCAGACTTCCCAAATTCATATAACAAATGATGGGTCAAAGTATATAAAATAATGACTGATCTTGACGTATTTTGTCAAGGTCAAATTCTAGTATAACTGATATCTTTCCGAAGGATTAGATATAAGCTCTCTAATTCTTACTATATATGCAACAGGTGATCGACTAGAAACCTATTCAAGTTGACCATCTTTGACCTGTTATATCAGATTCGTGAACGTCACTGATACGTCACGCGGTGACGTCATTTTCTCTTGGCACAGCACACACTCAATGGCGAAACAGAAAACCCGTCTAACAGTGTCTAAGGGGGCAGAGTTTCAAAATTTCTCTGACAAGATATTCTTGCATTCGTTGTATATGATGATCCCACTATCATCAAATATAATACATATGATGCTTTGGTAATCTTCCCTGCTGAAAAAAACGCATAGGGGAGAGTTTACAAAATTCATCCATTTTTGAGGCTGATACATCTTTAACGTTTTCTGTACATGTAGATATATTCTCCTTCATTCCTCTGCAAGTATATTTCAAGAACATTGTAGCACAGATCTGAAATACAAAAATCGAGTGAGAAGTCGGGTGGCCAACCTGAAGGATTCCCGTAACCCGAGTCTGAGGGAAAATGTCCTAGTCGGCAACATCCTTCCAGAAAGAATCGCTAAAATGTCTTCAGAGGTAATTCCCACTGGATGCTTTTGATATTGCAAACCAGAACCGCATCTCTTTAGAAATGACATCCATAAATTTGCTGTTTGTTGCAATGTTTGAAATTTTTATGTTTAAGTATTTTTTCCTGCATGCATCCTTTCCTAGAAGAACATCAAATGTATACAAACATGCATATCTAGTTAGTTCTATTTAATTGTCTCCTACAACATTCTAAATAATTGAATAATATTATAAATTACATCTCGCAGCAATGAACTAATAATAATAATTACATCTCACAGCAATGAACTAATAATAATAATTACATCTCACAGCAATGAATTAATAATAATAATTTCATCTCCCAGCAATGAACTATCCATCGTATCTATACATTGCTGTATTCAGTATGTCTGCTACTTCTAGGAAATGGCCAGCAAAGAATTGAAAGACTTAAGGGCGAAGATGACGACCGAGGCCATAAACGAACATCAGATGGCACAAACGGGTGGGACAACAACAGATCTCCTAAAATGTAGCAGATGTAGGAAAACTAACTGTACATATAACCAGGTAATGTCTATATTTGTAACATAATCACAACATTGAAACTTAGTTACTCTCCCAGTAACTCACCCCCCGAAGGGGAGTGGGCCTTCTTCGAATGGGTTTAGTCTATGGGCCAGTCGTGCTTGGTTTTCAAAAATTTCCGAGAGAATGAAGCAGAAGTTCAAACCCATGGATAAAATGTAAAGGAGGTTTAGATCTAGCTTGGGATTGAATTAGGGCTGTCTCAGATGAACGGAAGTGTCTTTCAAGCCCAATTATTCATCTAAAATTCTAAACCGGAAATTTGAAAAAAGACATTTAACAACAACAACAGCTGTGCGGAAATGTCTTTGCCCATACTGTAAAATGGGCTCTTGCACAGGCCTGCCCTCAAGTCCTGCGAGTCTTTTATAAGAAAAAACAAATTAATACAGCCTCCTTTTCAATCACACCTTCCAGTTGCTGAGATAGCCTGAAGGCGAACGCTTCATAAGAGGGATATGATGAATACATTTTGACATGTGATGTATCAGCCTCTAGTGAGGCATGGGGACTCATACTCACAGGTGACTGCTTCAGTTCAAGCCACAAAATTTTGTGCGAATGATCGTTCAGTACTTCTGAAACATTTAATTAACTTATCATGGTCTGTAATTCACGGGACGATAGTTCATCGGAGGGACCTGACATCAATAGTGTGTAATGAACCAGGGGAGATAAATTGGATATAAAACAGAATGTCAGACAGGTTTATCTCCCCTGCTAGATGAGACTAAAGTTTGTGGTAACACATGGCAGATTTATAATGAATTGTAACTTTTTTGCATGGAGCCATGATATTTAACAATGTTTTACATATAGGTTAAAGAGGTAGTAGAGTTATTTTAATTGTTCGGGTAAACTGAACATCATGATCACCTGCAACAGTTTATAAAGGCTTTTCAGGTCTCGAAGTCTTGTATTTTGTATAGAGACCAATATTGTTAGATTCTTCAATTCAGTCTAGTGAACAAGATGAAAATTGGGAATGACTGAGATGATGTCGGATAACGTGACCTGGTGTCTATGACGTCATGTTAGAAGTCATCACAGTGCAATAAAAATTCTAAGATAGTGTATGACGTTGCTAAGCGTCGTGCCAAGAATGCCAATGCACATTTGCAACGTCATCTCAGGTACTGGAGCCAAGTGCAGGTACTGTCATGTTCTTTCGAGAATGTCATAAGTGTGATTTCAATGCCTGTGATGTTGAAAATTGAAGTCACAAAAAAGCATTCACTGTAGTTGATCACAACTACTAAATATCTTTTAGCAAAATTGCTGAAGATTTTCCAAATGACGCTATTACCTCTTTAACTTATTAAGAAATGATATTTGGTATGGCGTATAGCCCGCCACTGAGCATATATACATATGAAATAATTTTTTGAGAGAGAAAGAATAAATTGGTCGTCAGCGGGATTCGAACCCACGACCCCGGCTTATATTGTTCGAGTAAACTGAACATCATGATCACCTGCAACAGTTTATAAAGGCTTTTGAAGTCGCAAAGTCTTGTACTTTGTGTCGAGTCCAATATTGTTAGGTTCTTCAATTCAGTCTAGTGAACAAGATGAAAATGGGAAATGACCCCAAGCCGGGGTCGTGGGTTCGAATTCCGCTGACGACCACTTTAACTTATGTCGTAGAAATACCATTTTCCCAGCGTGTATAACAAACTGAAACCTACAAAATGACTACATGTACTATTACTCTGTGGTATTGATAATATATCATGCTTGCAATACATGTAACTTTATAATTCTTCTCATATAAAACTCCATAATAATTGGTTTATGTACCACGGCTCAATTGCATAGGGTGACTCATAATGTATTGGTGTACTATGCGGACAAATGACAGTGGGGCTGAATAAAGTAATAATAGGTATTCAGTGGGTGTGTCGCTTATATCCCATTCCCACTCAAATTGCCACATGTTAATCCACACGCATCTCTTTGACTGTATACAGCCTTACTGACCTTTGTATAGTCCAGTTTGTTATACACGCTGGAAAAAAAATTGATGCAAAGCTTACTATTGATTTTTGACAAGCTTCAAATTAGACGACTAACTAAATGGGCAGACTTCAGTATCCTGTTAAAAAGCTTTTTCTTACACCTAACATACATGTATCGTTTACAGACAAATGCAAGGGTGATAACTCTAAACTTGGTCTGGAGGAGGTTATCCCATTAATTATTATAAAGGTCATTGCGCATGTCAAATGACATTTAGTATAAAATTATGTTCACAATTCAAAACAATGCTCAGAGAAAATCTTTTTTCAATCTTCCCAACTTGTGTCTTTGTTAGCTGATACTCTTCCCGTGTGCACAAAGTGTTAGCCTATTAATATTCATTAAATGTGTTACCAGCAGGTTTTTCACTGTGATGATGTAAAATGGTTATCCCCAGTTACGATGACCTTTCAAAGTCCATGAGTTTTAGTCTTTGTCAATTTTGAACATTTTGCGAAGAGAGACCGAGGTATGTGTCAAAGTGAAGCTCTCGTTGATCAGAAACAGGAGAACTAATTTTCCCTCTACATTTGTACAGGTGCAAACAAGGAGCGCTGATGAGCCGATGACGACATTTGTTCTGTGTAACGAGTGTGGACATAGATGGAGGGTAAGAACAGCCTTGAATTCAAAGAGAACTTGGAGCTGTACTGCACATTTTTGCTGAAGGCAAATTGTTGGTCAAATTGCATTATGGCAGAATTTTGGAAGGATTGTCTCCCTGGAATGTCATTGCCTCCCTAGCAAAATAAGGACACAATGCAGCAGTGTTTCTACGTTTCTCTTGTAATAAATATAATAGCTATTCACAGATTTGGTTGGTAGATTTTGAGCCCATACAGATAAAATATGTTTCTTTTGGCTTCAAAGTATGCAGAGAACCTATTGCACAGAGAAAGACTCAAAAAGGGGCGATTGGACAGGCTGTCTCATCTATTGAGATAGGTCCAGGATTCACTCATACATGTCATAAACACTGAATACACTAGACCAAGATGGAGGACTGGTTCTCCACTGTGAATACTTGACGTTAATCATTAATAGCCTGTCACGCTATTTCAAAAGTGAACCGATATCAAATTTTCATATCTTTTGTTGGATAAAACTTTCATCATAGCACACATGTACAGATATATACTGTCATGGTATTAAGGTGATTGCTGAGCCCCAGCGTCTCATCTCACATGCCTGAAGTAATAATCATCACCCTACCAAATAAGTAAAGCTGAAATGATTACTCAAATGTATTCACAGTGAGAAATATTTGAATGGCAAATGGCATTCAAATTAGTTCTTTGGGGGCATTTGGTATTCAGATATTCGAGATGACCCCCAATCCATGTGTGCATTGCAACAACCATCATCCGAACGCATGGCACGATCATACGTAGAAACTTCTGCTCGTAGCCATGCGGTAATGGGTGCTATCTGCGTGTAATAGGGCGTTTCCCAAATGGTCACATCCGACTGGTCCCGTTACATCCGACATCGGTGCAATCACATTCATACAACGAAGACACACCTCCAGAAAGCGATCGATTGAAATGATCCCATGGTGGGCCTCGAAGTGCCCCCATCACAAAATAAAAAGCATATCATTTTCCTGTGGTCTGCCGCCGATTTTATTTTGTTTTCAAATATGTTAGGCCGTTTGTAATATGATTTTTCTTAAGATAAACAAAGAAGCATGCTCCACTAGAATGAGAAATAAAATAGCTAATTCGCACAACTTCGTTTTGGTCTCGCGTAGACTCCCCCAGTCTTGCGCCTCGTGAAACTGACACGTCTGCATGTCTGAGAAATATTTGAATACAGATAATTTCATTGGCTCGTTTAAATTGGGCCGACATTTGACCTCATGCTTTGGGAACAACTTTCTAACTGGATTATCTCCCTCTAGATAGATGGCGCCGTGTGAAATACATGCCGAATCACAGCGATAATCTAAGGGTAGTTTTAAGTGAAACGTGAAATGCCCTTAGCAAGCTAAGATGTGCAACAACTAAACTTTGCATGTGGTGTTGCTCAGTGACCACCAAATATTGCTCTTCCATCAAAACCATTAGGAAGCAGTTTAAGCATGTTAACAAACCAGTTGATATTAATTAAATAAGAATCATTTGAAGATTTAAGACATTTTCAGCTTAAGTCCTTGTCCCCATTGCTGCCTGTTCCATTTTTATGCCCCCCCTCTAATTAGAGGGGGGGCATATAGCGATCGCTTTGTCCGTCTGTCCGTCCGAGTTTCTTGTCCGCGCGATATCTCGTTTAATATTTGATGGACAGGATTGAAACTTGCATGGAATGTGCCCAGTACCTCGTAGTTGTGCAGCGTACAGTTTTTTCCGAGTTTCAGTATAATTTTCAAGAGTTATGGCCCTTTTTCTGAAATCTCTGTGAATGGGACTTGTCCGGGCTGGATCTTGGTTAATATTGTATGGACAAGTATGAAATTTGCATGATATGTGGTCAGTGCCCCACAGTTGTGCAGCGTAAAGTTTCTCCCAGTTTCGCTTATATTTTCAAGAGTTATGGCCCTTTGTTCCTGAAATCTCCATGAATTGGGACTTGTCCGGGCTGGATCTCGGTTAATATTGTAGGGACAATTATGAAATTTGCAGCATATGTGGTCAGTGCCCTGTAGTTGTGCAGCATGAAGTCTCTCCGCGTTTTGCGTATATTTTCAAGAGTTATGGCCCTTTTTTTCTTCAAATCTTTGTGAAGTGGGACTTGTCCGGGCTGGATCTCGGTTAATATTGTATGGACAAGTATGAAATTTTCAGGATATGTGGTCAGTGCCCTGTAGTTGTGCAGTGTGAAGTTTCTCTGCCTTTCGCATATATTTTCAAGAGTTATGGCCCTTTTTTTCTTCAAATCTTTGTGAATTGAGACTTGTCCAGGCTGAATCTCGGTTAGGCCATAAAAAGTTAATTAATTGTTTCTCAAGTGGGTTTTTTTTTTTCAGGAGCGGGCGGGCGTTTTTTTTAAAAAAATTTTAATTTTTTTTCAAGAAAGGATGTGGGTGGTTTTTTATCTTTTTTTTTTTTACAAGCCGGGAAGACCATATATGTTTAAACACACACAAAATGAATATATGTTTAAACACACACAAAATGAAATATTCTATGAATATGGCCAAACAAATCAACTGCTTCTCCGATTGTGGCCTGAAGTGGAATGGAATCTCCGATATCACGTCGTCGAAATCTGGGCATCGGGTGATACCGGTCACCTCGTTCAGGACCTCGATCACGGTGGCACTTGGGCTAACCTGTATAATTGTCCAGTCCTTCAGCATGTCAACCGCCCCACGTTCTCGACATTCAGCAATGTATGCTGAAACCAGCATTGTGAAAACGGATAAAAAATGCGGTAAAAATACAATCACAAATTTCATTTCATTGGACCCATTTCCGATGAATTGTTAAACTAGGCAAAGAGCATAATGAAAAGCATAACCGACGCTGGAACCGGAGACTAGGATGAAAATATTTCTTTAATTTACAGCCTTTCGTGTTGAAATGTGCACAATTTATGACGAAGATTTTAATAAATAATGTTATGATAAATATACTATTCGCTATTTATAAAATTACGATAACGGAGAAGCGAAATTTACATAATAAAAACATACGGCAATCCGCTTCCGCTTATATTCAGGTCTGATTTTTGTATATGCGCAGTTTGGTTTGAAACTGGAACGAGTTCGCGCAACTGCCGGTTGTAAACTATTTTGTGATCGATACGATCATGGCGATGACATCTCTGTACGTATTAAAGCATTTTTCTTTTTCACAAACATAGTAAAACACCATTTTTGGGAAACGAATAGACATTACAACGAATAAACACAGTTTACAAGCACATTTACACATGCAATAAAAAGAATGGGAGCGGACAGTATGCCAGGGATGCAGCGGATTTTTTTTTTTTTTTTCAAAAAGTGAAAAAAAAGTGCCCAGCGGGAGAGAAATCGAGGATGCGGCGCCACTTGAGAAACAATTAATTAACTTTTTATGGCCTTAATGTTGTATGGACAATTAAGAAATTTGCAGGATGTGTGGTCAGTGCCCTGTAGTTGTGCAGCGTGAAGTTTCTCCGCATTTCGCTTATATTTTTAAGAGTTATGGCCCTTTTTTCTTGAAATCTTTGTGAATTGGGACTTGTCCAGGCTGGATCTCGGTTAATATTGCATGGACAAGTATGAAATTTGCAGGATATGTGATCAATGCCCCATAGTTGTGCAGGATGAAGTTTCTCTGCTTTCGGTTATATTTTGAAGAGTTATGATCCTTTGTTTATCAAACCTAAGTGAATGGGATATATTTATTTGTCCAGGCTGGATCTCCGTCCATAACCAATTTGGAAATGGCTATATATATGTCATTCTACATTCCAAAGCAGACCACATAGGTCCTGAAGCATGAAATTGCCCCAAAAAGAGTTAATTGGGTGCAAAATTCAAAGTTCACTGATCGCTTCATAATTTCACCACAATATACTCCCAAGGAATGTAGGTCTCATTTTCGGATTGGACGAAAGCCCCGGCGACCATCTTGCATCAAAGCATTGTATTATCACTTGTTGGTCGATACTTTGAATATGTATTATGCGAGGCATGGCAAAAAAATTGACTGAAATAGAATTTTCATAATCATGAAGGCCTCCACCGACCAATACAGAACAGAACAATGGCGGGGCAGTGTCGCATTAAAGCGGAAGGGGGGGCATACAATTTTGCAATCTCTGATTGCTTCCTTCCTGTGTTTATATGCTCCATGTGAGGCGAGGTCATATAATGCAATAACAAGTTCCATCCATCTGTTAACTTCGGCTGTGAGATATCACCAGTTCTAGGTTATGGATTGATTCCAAGTTTGGATATCTATGCCTTACTCATGGAACAAGGAATTATCCTATGCATTTCTAGGTCAAAGGTCAAGGTCATTCTGATCAAAATGGTATATCTGAGTCTCAAATTGTCAGTCTGTTCACTTCTGTGGGGCGCCAGGGTTGACCTGGGGTGAAGTTGTGCACACCCAACGTCATGGTAAGAATAGAACTCAGCTCCTCACACAGCTTTGTTGTAATAGGGGAGTAACACGTGAGGTTCGCAGGTGTGACAAGAAATAGCACCCAAGTCGTGATATGCTGAAACATTGTTGAAAGTGATGTTAAATCATATTCACTCACTTGCTTCTGTTGTCAGTGCAGTATCTCGAATTGCAGGTTATGGGTTGGTTCCAAACTTCTTGTATACCTTACCCATAGGGCAAGGAAGAATTCTATTCATTTCGCATGTTTTGAGGTCAAACGGGTCGACATTCAAGATCATTCTGGCCCCAAAAATTAGAAAATTAATACAACTTGCTATGTTTGAATTATAGCCCACGGATTTGGAATCTTGATCACTTTTCAGGTGTACTTTTAAATTCATGGGAAAGAAGAAGGCTAGTGATTTTGATATACATGACTGTTCATTTGTCAGTCTGTTAACTTTTGATGTCTGCGCAATATCTTCAGTTCCAGGTTGTGCATTGATACTTGTACCATGCTTTGAATATAGCGCACCCATGGGGCAAGGAAGTTCAGGGCGGCAGATTGTCACCAACTTTAAGATTTATCTCAAACTTGTGACAAAGGAGAACCTTTTTGATTTTGAGCTGTGTCCATTCATCAGGATGACTGTTAGCTTTCAATCCACATATATGAACATTTGAGATCTCCAGTGTTATGATATGAATTGTGACCTATTTATTAACCTTGGAGATGAGAAAAATTATGTTAACTTTGAGGTCAACAGGCAAGTCCCAAACAAGATGATGTATTAGGATGGGGGAGCTATTGTTGTTATGCACTGTAATTCCATACCAAAATTTACCTCGCCTTTCCCTTGGAGCACATTACATTCAATCTGGTCAAATATGTGGGTGTATTTTGCAGCTGTACTGACTCTTGTTTGTTTGTCACAATTGTTGGCAATTTTTAATCTAAAACATAAAGCTGAATAAATTTATTCTCTAGCTTCACGGCAATTTTTTGGACAACAATGACGAGTGAGAGAGGCTTTTTTTTTTTTTTTTTTCTCACAATGAGACCAAATACATCCATCTTTTTTGCAAACCGATGCAAAACTTTAATACCATTTGCACAAAATCAACAATTTTATTTGAGTTACATGAAGAGTCCGTCTTCTACAACTCTCTCCTGTAAATAGAACAATACATTTAACAATGTTCAAGAACATTATTTTGACAAAATTTTGTCAGAGAGAAAAAACCCCAACAAATTATTAAACATTTTTGTTTTGCTGTGGGCGATAACAATTTTGATGCGGTGCTAAAAAAATCATATGGCCGTGCCTGTGAAGCTAGACAGTTATTTTCTTCAGCCTAAATACTAGATCAGTTTTAGCAGACTCTGAATATGCATATAGCAGACCCTTCCCAACCTCACATCAGAGTTTATATTGGGGGCCTAGATGTGGCCAGGTAAACATTTTGTACAGGTGGATTTTCTGAATAATCTGTCGGTACTTACGGGTATGAAAGTTTCTATGTCTCGATGTCTCATGTTATTTAAAAGTTATTTTTTTCCTCTTTCAGTTTTGTTGATGACTGCCAGCTGTCTGAAATTTGTGGTCCATTCATCTAAACTCGGGGGAACATTGCAGTTACAGTTGCATGAACATACATCAACAAGTGTGAACAAGACATTGCGCACAACACATTTATGAAACTTTTCAACGCAAACTACTGTAACATCATCTCAAGTTGTGCAGTCATTGTTTTGTTCTCTTTTGTTCGAAGTGTTCGCCCATGTTTTAAAATGTTTTTTTTTTATACATTTGTTCGCTAGAATGAATACATGTACAATTCTATTATATTAAAAGTGTTCACATTTAATATGTTCGCTAAAAAGTAAGAGAGATAATACAATCATGTGTGGACATCTGTAATCGCTTCATTCATTGTGTGACTCGTAATGTATTGTGACCCCCAGACACTGCCCCAGTATAAACTGTACAGTTACTAGTCGAACTTGAGCAGTGACTGTGGTATTTCTTGAGATGTGGTAACTTGCTGGTAAACATCTGCACTATGTAACTATTGCTGGTAAACATCTACACTATGGTAAACTTCATCTAGTAAACACCTGGACAGTGGTAACTTCATCTGGTAAACACCTGGACTGTGGTAACTTAAGCTGGTGAACACCTAGACTGTGGTAACTTCAGCTGGTAAACACCTGGACTGTGGTAACTTCATCTGGTGAACATCTGGACTGGTAACTTTATCCGGTAAACACCTGGACTGCAGTAACTTCATCTGTTAAACACCTGGACTGCAGTAACTTCATCTGTTAAACACCTGGATTGTGGTAACTTCATCTGTTAAACACCTGGACTGCATTAACTTCATCTGTTAAACACCTGGATTGTGGTAACTTCAGCTGGTAAACACCTGGATTGTGTTAACTCCAGCTGGTAAACATCTGGACTGTGGTAACTTCAGCTGGTAAACTTCTGGACTGTGGTAACTTCAGCTGGTAAACACCTGGACTGCGGTAACTTCATCTGGTAAACACCTGGACTGGGGTAACTTAATCTGGTGAATACCTGGATTGTGGTAACTTCATTTGGTAAACAACTGGACAATGGTAACTTCATCTGGCATGTCTTGTAAACACCTGAACTGTGATAACTTCAGCTTGTAAACACTTGCACTGTGATAACTTCATCTGGTAAACACCTGGATTGTGGTAACTCCAGCTGGTAAACATCTGGACTGTGGTTACTTAAGCTGGTAAACTTCTGGACTGTGGTAACTTCAACTGGTACACATCTGGACTGTGGTAATCACATGTTGGAATTTGTGTCCCTTCCTACATCAAAGGTTCATCCTCATTGTGTTCTCGGAATATGATGAGTCCGTCTCCCATGTCGTTCAGTGGCTGTAACTTTTAACAGGCTGTTCATATAATATTTACACAGAGCACGTGCAGGGCTGATACATGTACAGAGTATACAGACTTGGATATAGATGATGGTGGCAATAGAGCCCTCCAGCTTAGGGCAGCATGGTTTACCATACCATGTTTGTCTGGCACAGGAGGCAGATTAAAGTACCAAACAAATTAGGCTCTCTGATGAGCCATTGTCATCATTGTGATCACCAGTGTCTGTAGATCCATTGTGATCACCAGTGTCTGTAGATCCATTGTGATCACCTGTGTCAGTAGATACATTGTGATCACCAGTGTTTGTAGATCCATTGTGATCACCATTGTCTGTAGATACATTGTGATCACCATTGTCTGTAGATCCATTGTGATCACCAGTGTCTGTAGATACATTGTGATCACCAGTGTCTGTAGATCCATTGTGATCACCAGTGTCTGTAGATACATTGTGATCACCATTGTCTGTAGATCCATTGTGATCACCAGTTGTAGATCCATTGTGATCACCAGTGTCTGTAGAGCCTAATTTTCAAAATTCGAAATTCAAATTTTGTTGTAGTTTTGGTTAGGTTTCTGTTAGGGCTAGGGTTTTGCTAGGGTATGTTTGTTTGGGTCATCGTCCCTGTGTGACCAATAAGGTTAGGTGCGACGTTAAACTTCAAACAACCAACCAACCAACTGGTGGCAATAGATTATTAGTTGCCCTCGATTCTCGTGATAACCCCTTGAGCCTGTTCAACAGTGTAGACACCAGACTGTATAGTATCAGGAGTCACTCACATGTTTACCCTGATGATAGCTTGTGACTTGCTATATAAATTATAATCATGATAATGTGGCAAGAAAACGGAACAGTGACTGAATTTTTTTTTCTCGTAATTTATCACCTACACATCATTTAGCATGTCCAGATCATGACACTGCCCCTAATGCCATACTTGATCAAGAAAACAAAATTTATTTCTCAAAACAATATTTAATATCTCTAATGAAGTTTTATTTCCAAGCTACATGTATATTCAGACATTTTTGAGTGAGAAGAAATTCACTTGTCCCGAATATTTTTAGGGATATTCAACTCATTTAAGGATGTCGAGAAAATTTACAGAAATTTTAAAAAACTAGAGAAAAAAAAAGTTATGCAACTTGGAGAATAAATCTTAGAAAAAATCTTATATTTATCTTCTCATTCCAGTAATTTCCTAATTTGCTCGAAAATGACTGGATTCAAGAAATTATATCTTGCTTTTAGAAATAATTTCAAAATCTTGATCAAGTATGGCATATTTGGCATTGATATTTGAGTTGAAGAGTTTTTTATGTTCACCTAATTTTGTCCGTATTCATGGAAGATACAGCCAACAAAACATGAAATATATCTGCTGTATCACATGATGGATGATGAGATATAAATGCTGTCATTGCATTTGCTTCATTTAATTAACAAAATGGCTGTGTTTATGGAATGTACATAGGAATACTCCTATCCTGATAAACATTGTAAACTGGTTCCGACAGATACCGGGGAACCAATCAAGGTCTAAGTTACAGCACTTGTTTGAGTTGGAATTTTGGTATCTGGAGAAATTTTTTAAAAATAAATCTTGGCTCAAGTGGCTATAACATAAACAAATGTTTTGTTAGCCTGTATCCTATACACGGCCCTTGCACCCTAATTATAGATTAATTTACATATTTCAAGGAAAAAATAATTGAAAAACTACCTAGGATATTCAAGCTTTTGTGTTATAAATATGTACATAACCGGCAGGCCCTTTTGCCCGAAAAGTTTATGAAAAAGCTTTTGTGTTTTGTATCGTACAAATTTTGCAGATTAGCTTTCATCAAACATGGTGTGGAACTACGCTCAGAATCCATCTAACCATTGGAGTATCTCTGAGATACAATGATTGGGTACTGGTTGCTATGGCAACCATATTCTGAAACTTGGTAACCAAGTGACTTCCAATAGACCACAATTAATGTTAATGGATGCAATAAGTCAGAATGATGAATGCATTATAGAAAAGAATATATTGCATTTTTGTGTATCAAATTGTTCCTTACCAAATATTCTCCGAAGCCTGCTATCTCCGCAACCAGTGGCTAAGATGTGAAATCAAAATATTCAATAGAATGATGTATCTCTCTCTTTTGGCAATTTTGTTTTCCATTTTCCTTCAAGAGTGGACCCTTCTAGAAAAAAAAGTTTTGTGTAATCACACCAGTTATACATGTTATATCAAGAATGCCTGACCAGAAACAAAGTTCTTTTTGTTCTGACCTGAAGATGGAACACATGATTCTGAAGACTGACCGTATAGAACTTTGTTTGGAGATGAAAGCTTTAATGTCCCGAAAAGTAAACCTTCATATACTTTTGAGATCTTACCACATACGAGTCATAAACAATCATATTAAAAGTGAAATGTTCATCTGTCTGTGTTTCTGTATATCCATTCAGTGTTTATTGAATTAGTTACTTCAGTTGTACTGTACTATCATGTGTGTAGTTTGTCCTATCATCTTTGAAAATACAGGAATTATGAGTATGTCATCTCGTTGGTCTTCACTACCTAACTGCTACATTCTGTAGCTCAAGTGTTTTTTTCATGTTTTTGTTTTATCCACTGGGGAAAATGACCCCTAATCTGGCATGTCATTTCCCATGTTTGCAAGTCCATCAAACTAAATTGAACAAGGCAGTCTCAGAAGCCAAATCCTGGAGGTAAGTTTCAACATTCAAAAGCTGATATGTTAGAGCACCCCAAAATGTTCCTGGTACACGTAGTTGTACCTTGCTGCGTGGAACGACAAGACAGGCGACCCAGTCATCAAGTGATCATTAAATAGCTGACCTGCATAAGTTAGTACCTATTCTAAGTGGGAGTTGCAGTCTATCAGTTCATGGGTCTAACCTGAATTACAAGCGTCTGGTCCGTCATTCATAATTCAGCTGTTGTCTATTAAAGAATATCCGCATCCATAATCCAATGACCTATTCCATAAAACAATATTTGCACCAATTTCATAAAGACAATCATAGTTTTCATAAACATAGGCTAGTTTCCTGCAAGAGAGAAGCGGTCAACAATTTTCAATGATGCCGGCAATGATGTTCCAAAAATATCAAATCCGTATCGCGATCAGTATTCTTAATCCATAATATTCGTTGAAAAGTGGTCATCTAGAGAATGATGCATCTCAGTCACGCTTTGATTGTGACTTTTCAAATTAGCACCATGAGGATTTTGAAGTACATGGGTTCATACAGACCCTAGCCCCGGGTTAAGCGGAATTTGACACAAGTTACGAAATGTAATGCCATAGATCTTGCACGCTACACTTGTATTTTGCTATCCACATGCGATATGTATCGCCAAATTTGAGAAACTTTGGATGGAGGCGCTTAGAGGTATAGCCCTGTTCTGCAACAATGTTTTGTGACGTTGATTAAAATCGTCACATTTAACACAGGATCTAGCAAATGCTACTAGGCAAGATATGTATATGCCATATGCAGTTCCCACTGGAATATTACTGTCCAGAAAGGGATAATTTATGATGTCGAAATTGTAATCATGTCTTTAGTAATAAAATCTGAAGACTGTTTTCCAGGTCCACCAGCACTGCCTGAATCCGCCCTACGATCCCTGACCTGCTTTGCTTGTAATGCAGAGGGACATAGCAAGAGACTGTTCAGTTCATGAGCACAACCAACTGTAATCCAATATGCCTACTGATCATTTGAACCTTAAGGGCTGGAAAGAAACACCAGCATAGCTCGGGGATGCAATAGAAATTAATCCAGTTGGTGAACAATGGGACATGAGGTGCAGGAGGGCCCAGCCAGGGATACAGGCGAGGTAACTCGACTGGAATTCAAGCTCATTTGTAAAAGACAACCTGTGTAATAGCACCACCCAGCATGGGATGAGACGGAGTTTAAGAAAAAGTGGAAGAGAAATCTCCAATCCAAGTTGGATACAGATATGGTATTCAATCCTCGGAATAGGAGTGGTCCTCAGACCATGCTGATGCAGAAGAAGGATAGGTGTGCACACTACTGCTTTGTCTTAATACAATTGAAGTCCAAAACGTCCAAGATCTACGTTTGAATGGTACAAGAAGGTGGAGTGTGTTGAACTGCCCTTCAAGTTTGTCTCATGTCGGGGAAATTTTGTACGGTTATGGACGCCGATTGGTTTGACAATTTTTCATGTGAAGTAGTTATTGTTGACTGTGTGTTCATAGGGATTTCGTAGCCTCCTTTTTTAAAGCCGACAATAATTAATAAACCAATAATGACCAATCGGGGTCAATTTATTCTGGGGGGCTTGGATGCCTCCGAAACCGCAATAGTGGACGAACTGGCAGATGACAGGTACAGAATGTCTTCGTACTACAATCATCAGATCCGAGAAGTGGGCATACAATAAAATATGGATAAGGTAAGTTCTATGAGATAAGCACCCAGTGTTTAATGATGCCGACATGATGTGATGTTTCTATCGTCAAACTCACCAGTATTATTTCATCAACATTGATTCCATATTACAAATCGTTTCCTGGGGCATATTTCTCGGTCATGGTTTGTGACTGAACAAAATGTTAATCCACGCCCTGGCCTGGATGGTCTTCCACTGAACAAAGGGTAAAGCGTCTATATAGGTTTCACCTGTTCGCCGATTCCAATTTCTTTATTTGGAATAAATATAGTTAAGGATAGCTATCCCATTAGAGGGTAAAAATTGGTCATTTTTGTTTCATTTCTTCATTCAAATATTCACTATTTTGTCTAACATTTGGTGAAAAAATGAAATCAAAATTCTAAGTAGAAGTGCTTCAGTATTAGGATGAAAATTTAGTTTCTGAGGCACTGAAAAAATTAAATACATTGCCTTTTAGGTGGTCCGATATCCAGCTGGGAAGAGATTAACCTTTCACGCTACTGTCCATAGTAAGTCATTTAAAGCTGTCTGATCTAGTAAACTTTATCTCACTTTTTGTGAGTTTGGCTTTGTTTTTTAGTTATTCAACTTTAAAGACAAATGGTCGTAAAATAGTATGTTTTTTTTCAATTTATTTTAGTAAAATTGCTGTAAAAAGAAAATCAGGCAAAAATATAAAAAAATGAGATAAAGTTTACTAGTTCAAGATGTCTCCTATCAACGTATACCATCGAAGTTGAAACAAAATCAAGTTTTCATGAAATTTAAATTGAAAAATGGACGCTATTGTTTTCGTTTGAATTAATTTAAATTGGAATAATTGCTATACCATAGCAGTGTCGGTTATACAAACCATATAGGTGGAATCCCTACGATATACGCTTTCATAAAATATATAGTTTATTATGGTTATCTTGTATATTTATTGGTACAGAAGACAAATTGTCACGGGGGTGCAAAACCTGCCTCTAAGAGGATAGCTATCCTTAAAACCAAGAAAGCTTTCTTAGTTTTTCGGTTGAGACTTGCCCATTTTCAGTATTAGGCCTAGTAAACACGAGTAAGTTTTCCTTGTCCAGTTTTTATGTATCTGTACATACGACTGACCACAATTTTCTACAAATTCTCCGGTTGTCCAGTTTCTTAGATCGTTTGTATGAGTAACCAGTTTTAGTTGCTGTCAGCACTTGTCATAACCGTTTCTACTTGAGTATATAGCATGATATCGCAGGATTTGCAATCGGGAACTTATTTTCATGGCCTGTAGAACTGAAAATCTGTGGCCTTCTGGAAAAAATAAATCACAGTATTTGGTCCGTTTGTAAATATTGTGATTCGCAGATTGGCTATTCCAGACTCCCGAGGTTGCAGTCCGTTTAGCAGTATCGATACGGCTCTATGTTACACAGATCACATAGTGCAGAGGAGAGATAAACTTTTTAGCGGGCTAATGTCATGGCCTGATTGTCCGTCGTCCGTCCATCTTCTCTAGCCAAGTCGACGTACATCACGTTGCGTAGAGAGCTTTGCGATGTAGTTGACTTGGCTGGTGAAGATGTCGTCCGTCGTGTGTAAACATCTTCTTCTCTGAAACCCCTTGGCTGATTAAGCTGAAACTTGGCATGCATGTCCCCCCCATTGAGTACACCATAATTTGTTCATGCTGTGTCGATATGATTTTAAAAATGGCTGCCATGGCGGCCATCTTGAATTTGCCAGTGAAATCTTGTCATCATTATTTTTCGGTGACTACTTCACGGATCTTTCTCAAATTTGGTACACTGGTTCCCCTTTGGGTCTAGCTGTACAACATGTGTACTTTAGTCCAATTTGATTATCCACTATGGCCACCAGGCGGCCATCTTGGATTTCCCCATGAAACTTTATCGCGATTTCTCAGAAACTACTGCATAGATCTTTCTCAAATTTGGTACACAGGTTCCCCTTGGGGTCTAGTTGTACAAGATACCTTTTGTGATCAGATTCAGATCCAATATGGCCACCAGGCGGCCATCTTGGATTTCCCGATGAAACATTGTTATCGCGATTTCTCAGGAACTACTGCATGGATCTTTCTCAAATTTCGTACACAGGTTACCTTTGGGGTCTAGTTGTGCAAGATACCTTTTCTGCTTCGATTCAAAAATCCAATATGGCCACCAGGTGGCCATCTTGGATTTCCGCACGAAACAGTGTTATCATGATTTCTCAGGAAGTACTGCATGGATCTTTCTCAAATTTGATACACAGGTTCCCCTTGGGGTCTAGTTGTGCAAGATACCTTTCCGCTTCGATTTGAGAATCCAATATGGCCACCAGGCGACCATCTTGGATTTCCCTATGAAACATTGTTATCATGATTTCGCAGGAAGTACTGCTGGGATCTTTTCTTAAATTTGGATCTTTCCCCTTGGGGTCTAGTTGTGCAAGATACCTTTTGTGGTCTGATTCAGAAATCCAGTATGGCAACCAGGCAGCCATCTTGGATTTCCCCAGGAAACTAAATTTGTTCTCGCGATGTCTCAGAAACTATTGCATGGATCTGTCTCAAATTTGGTACACAGGTTCCCCTTGGAGTCTAGTTGTGCAAGATACCTTTTGTGGTCTGATTCAGAAATCCAGTACGGCAACCAGGCGGCCATCTTGGATTTCCCCACGAAACTTTGTTATCGTGATTTCTCAGGAACTACTGCATTGATCTTTCTCAAATTTGATACACAGGTTCCCCTTGGGGTCCAGTTGTGCAAGATACCTTTTCTGCTTCGATTCGAAAATCCAATATGGCCACCAGGCGACCATCTTGGATTTCCCCATGAAACATTGTTATGGCGATTTCTCGGGAACTACTGCATGAATCTTTCTCAAATTTGGTACAGAGGTTCCCCTTGGGGTCTAGTTGTACCTGATACCTTTTATGCTCTGATTTGAAAATCCAATATGGCCACCAGGCGGTCATCTTGGATTTCTCTATGAAACATTATCGCGATTTCTCCGGAACTGCTGCATTGATCTTTCTCAAATTTGATACACAGGTTCCCATTGGGGTCCAGTTGTGCAAGATACCTTTCCTGGTCCGTTCCGAAAATCCAATATGGCCACCAGGCGGCCATCTTGAATTTCCCCTTGAAATTTTGTCCTCATGAATTCTCAGGAAATTACTGCATGGATCTTTGTCAAATTGGGTACTCAGGTTCCTCTTGTGGTCCAGTTGTGCAAGATACCTTTTTTGGTCCATTTCGAAAATCCAATATGGCCACATCTTGAATTTCCTATGAAACTCTGTTATCATGAAATCTCAGGAAATTACTGCATGGATCATTTAATGATCAGGGGGAACAACACAAGTTAGAAACTCACCTATTGCAGTTATTTAGTACAAATTTCTTACAGCTACTTTCTGCAGTTACAGCCAGATGAGCTACAGTGCCGTGGCTGCTATCTTTTATGCGTTTGCGCAGCTCCGGTCTTAGATTTTCCAGCTTCTTTTCTACTTTTGTGCGAGATAAAATTTCGCCATATTTCGTAATACACACGAACCAGTTTACATCGAACATTTTAAAATTGTCAAGGGAAATTGGGTCGTGTGTACCAGCATCCTCCCCACAGCGCATGCTCCATTTCGCAGGCTCCATATTATTAGACCCCCAGTGAGGTGGTTGGTGTACCAGGCCTAACTCTTGAATTGCTAAAATCATCTAGGCTGAGGATGGATTGCCTGGATTCTTACGTGGGAATTACTGGCACGGCCATCCTTGCATTTCTATCACGTGTGAGATTTTTAATCGGGCACTTTCGCTCAACTGAAAACTTCACCCAATGGTACAATGATGGCGCCAAGAGCACGCCGTGATGAGCAACACATCTTCAATATTATTTTACTTCACATACCTACGAAATTTTATTATTATGACATTTGCAGAACGAATTCTGATAATTATAGATACATTAAAATAAGGTGAGTACTATTTCAGAGATAGCTTGCCATGGTTGTGATGGGAGAAAATCATCTCAAGGATGTCATCCATCTCACACCATTAGAAAGTGAAAACTGAGGCTGCTAATAATCTACTTTCACCTCAGATGGCGTAACAGGCCAACGCACTCAGCGATTCGCAGGTGTATTTTTGAAGGAACGGAAATGTCGGACAGTTTGGTACAGTGAACATTAGGGAGAACAATGTTTGATCTGGTCAGACAGGGCCAGTTTCCTTTACATCCAATGTGGACTATTTATATGCAGCTAACGAGTGCTACCTCAGAAGCGACGGCGTGCAATGTCCAGAGAGGAGGGTCCCAGATAGGGGCTTCACTTCGAACGTGCACCTTAACTAAGAATGTACTCTCACGTGTTTGGAGAATCTCGTGTTGGATTTGGATATTCCCTTGCTTCTCCTTGATAGTAACCTACTCGGTCACGGATGCCCATTATATTTGTAGAGCTATCATGTTTCCCAACCGCATAGCGGTGGCCTAGTGGTTAGAGCGTCGGCCTCGTAAGCGTTAGGTACTGGGTTCAATCCCAGGCCGGGTCATACCAAAGACTTGAAAAATGGAATTTGTTGCTTCCTGGCTTACGCTCAACATTAAGAGGATAGAACAATGACTGGTTTTCGCTCAATGTCAGCGGGTTCGGCAATGCTACAAACCGCCGTTCAAATATATCCAACATTACCCAGCTATTTATACCCCATCAACAGAGACATCGCAGCCATCGTTGGCGAAAGTTCAATAGTTCGATGATTCACGATCATATCACTTTAAATTACTCAGTGGATTTTAACTAACACACCCAATAGTATACATAGCTTACGTACAGTTCTGTATGCGTATGCGTTAGCCAGAGATGTACAACAATCTTCGTCTTCAGGAAATATAATACCACCCAAAACCACTAAAATATGTGAAGATATAGCGTATTTTCGGTTGTATCGTCCAGTGAACATAATCAAAACATGTCAAGATCGATTTTGCTTGAAACTCAACTACTTAAATAAAGGACTGGACCTTAATAATTTACCTCGAATCCTGAATGAGCCAGAGGTACGCAACGCTGTGCCAAACTATTTTAAGTTCACAGAACCTCCTTGCATTTCATATAAGTATACTAAATCTATAGCCACCAAAATATTCAATTACCCCGATGCTGTCAATGAGTTTGACTGGAACTCATACACGTCAGGAGGCTATAGTTGTTTTTGTGAATCGTCGAACTTTATCTATACATCATGCAAACATATTGTGACTGGTGACCTTGATGTGGTGAGTGATAAGGACCTAAATACAGACAGCCGAGAAGAATAAATCTGAAGGCCGATCAGAAGATAGTCCTGTCTGCATTGGAACAGTACGTTATTGATTGGTCTTAGCGAGAAAAAGTGGAATCTACATTACTCGCTGATTGGCTGAACCTCACCAAGAGCAGGGTCGTTGAAACAATCCGCCATATTGACAGAAGTACTCTTTCCCAAGCAAAACAAGTACTGAGAAACCTCAATTCGCAAGAAGTTCTAGCAAATCTCCAGAGTAAATTCGTCATAGTCCCAGCAGACAAAGCTCCAAACAATATAATATTCATATGTAAATATTACTATTACCCGGTGCTGGTTAAAGGGATACTAAACCCTTGAAAAAAAGTATGTTGTAAATGAAAGAATAGTTCCATCACTGTCCAAAAGTATTTTATATTTATTTTTCCAATTTTTTCCAACTGAGCAAAAAGCCGATAAACTTTGGATGGTGGCCCGTAAGTGTCGTTTCTCATTATTCTTTTTGATATTTCTCGATGTTATCATTTTTCTTTAATTAAATGTACTACTATGCACACTGTAGTATGACATCGACATAGTAACACATCTGCATGTCTGAGAGGAACTATCTTGGCTAATTTGCCGATAACGTAACGGAAAGCTCCGATTGCGATTTCTACCTGTGGGCAGGTTGTAGTTGAAGACCTCCTTGCACACCATGGGCTTCCTAAGTTGCGTACAGACAAATGTTGGCGAAATGACAAACAAATATTTTTGGTCCAGTTGCATAATCTAGGTCCAATTATGTAATCTATGTACATGGTTGTTTAAAGTGAACGTAAAGGCTGTGACAACATACACGCGATGTGGAAGAACTATATTAAAAGTATCAGTTGGCAGCAACAAATATTTTTTGTGATTTTTTCTCTTCCGAAAAAATAATTCCAAACACCGGAATAATTGACTGGTGCAACAATCGACTGGGGTCGGCCATGTTCGTCTATTTAATAGCCTTGCGCCAATGAAAACGCTTCCTTGTAGCACGTGATATTTTCCTGTGACGTAGTATCACTTTGTTGTGGCTTTGCTGTAACACGAATTGTAATGGCGGAGGTGGGGGGCTCGGTTGTTTCAAGCGTGTTTTGACTGTGTTGCGTGTCTCCAGCAAGTGTTTACCGAGCTGAAACTTGTCAGGGCGCAGTGATGGCAAGCAAAATACATCCGTCTCGGGTTCTCCTCTACTACCGCTACAGTCGGATAAGTTATCATTACACAGATTCCCGTTAGGGAAGCCGGGACTCAAACAGTGGCTGCACAACATCGGCAGACTAGACTGTACTCCAACCGAGAAATCTGTGCTGTTTTCGGTCTATTTTAAAGCCGAATGTTTCCAACCTGACCTCTACGGAAGGCTGATGTTGACGCCCAGCAGGAGAGCCAGGAGGCGAAGGAAATTAAACTTTAAAGAAGATGCAATCCCAACAGAATTGTCGCATCGTAGATCAAAGACACCGAGATCAACAACATCGATTCAGAAACGTCAGAGTGTGGAAGTTCTAAACTTTTAAGTGAGGTAAAAATAATTTTATTACCGTTTGGCGGGACAGAGACACTGCGAGATAGGCATATTATACGAAGTGTCGAAATCTGGGTCTTCGATAACATGTTTACATGCTTACTGCGCTTTCTAACTCCACAAAGTAGAGAGCTCCCAAGGTGATACGACGTCACTGCTCTGAGGTGAGATAGCCAACATGGCTGCTGCCGGGGAACAATAATACAACAGAGATAATTTCGTTCCTACTCGGTGCAAAAAAATCCCCAAAAATATTTGTTGCTGCTGTTTGATACTTTCATTGTAGTTCTTTCTCACAGAGTGCATGTTGCCTCAGCCTTTACGTTCACTTTAACCATTAAATAAGCAATAATGTTCCACGTTAAACCTTCAAAATACTTTCCTATCGATGTCTAATTCCCTAATGAGCCAGCATAATGATGAGTGTTGTGTGGGTATCTGCAGTAACTGAGAGAATAGGAAAATGGATGGTCGTAACAGACCACCATACAAACACATATATTAAATGTGTTTTATTCGGGTAAAAAAAAAATCGGAAAAATGAAAAAAAAATACTCTTGGACAGTGATGGAACTATTTCATTTACAGCAGACTTTATTCAAGGGTTTGCATATCAGACATATCATCATCAAATACGTCTACTTACTCCCAAACTTCATTTACTATGGAAGATTTATTTAACAATCACAAAACGTTTCTCAGGGAAAGAGGCCTTTGTCTTCTAATCAATCATAACGACATACCAAAAGTATACTGGACTCCCAAAATGTATAAATCACCATACAGAGCTAGATTCATAGCTGGTTCTGGAAGCTGCTTCACCAAGCTTCTTTCAACCCTATTGACGAGGGCCCCATAGGAGGTAAAAGCATTTTGGAAAAGGTATTGCGCCATTATTTCTAAAAACTCTGGCGTTGAATGTATGTGGATATTGAAAAACTCAAAATGTCTTGCGGAAGAACTTGATGCTAAAGGTCACATACCGTACAGACATGTATCCACATGGGATTTCTCGACTATATACTACAATCCCTCATCAGGACCTTATTGGCCGTCTAAGTTCATTAATGGTATCTGTGTTCAAGAAAACTGATCGTAGATATATTAATGTCGGAAGCCATAAAGCATTCTTTAGCTCTACTACATAAAAGAGATATCATTCATGGAAATAACAGAGATATCATTCATGGAATGTTCCTTTGTTTATAGAGTTGCTTGAATTTATCATTAAAAATATCTGTGTGAAATTTGGCAACACAATATATCAGCAGCATATAGGTATTCCAATGGGTACTAATTGTGCACCCCTATTGGCTGACCTGTATCTGTTCTCTTATGAATATGACTATATGCAGGCGGTTTCAAAAACCGATCCATTCAAAGCCCGTTCCTTCTCATTTACCAAACGCTATATAGACGATCTTCTCGCTGTGGATAATCGCTATATAAATGATGCAGTGAGGGATATATATCCACCTTCACTGGATTTGAAGAAAACTACAGATAGCCCTACAGGTACATCATATTTAGATCTATAGCTCTATAAAAATGAAACGGGCATTCTCTCTCGTCGATTTTATGATAAAAGAGATGATTACAATTTCGACATCGTAAACTATCCCTTTCTGGACAGTAATATTCCAGTGGGACCTGCATATGGCGTATACATATCACGCCTAGTAGCATTTGCTAGATCCTGTGTTAAATGTGACGATTTTAATCAACGTCACGAAACATTGTTGCAGAAACTTATAAAACAGGGCTACACCACCAAGCGCCTCCACTCAAAGTTTCTCAAATTTGGCGATACATATCGCATGCTGATAGCAAAATACGAGCGTAGCGTGCAAGATCTATGGCGTTACGTTCCGTAACTTGTGTCTAATTCCGCCTAACGGGGCTAGGAGCCGTATGAACCCATGTACTTCAAGATCCCCATGATGCTCATATGAACAGCCACAATCCAAGCGTGACTGAGATACATCGTTCTCTAGATGACGACTTTACAACGATTATTATGGATAAAGAATACTGATCAACGATACGGATTTTATATTTTTGGAACATCATGATGTCTTGTCGCCATCATTGAAAACTGTTGACCGCTTCTTCTCTTGCAGGAAACTAGCCTATGTTTATGGATACTATGATTGTCTTTTTGAATTTGGTGCTAATATTGTTATATGGAATATGGAATAGGTCTTTGGATTATGGACGCGGATATTCTTTAATGGACGACGGCCGAATTGTAGGTGACGGACTAGACGCTTTTAATCAGTATAATGTGACTGCGTGGGGTGTCATGCGTGCCTAGGGCATACTATTTCAGTGTGACAGCACTATAAATGGCAGCATTAGATCTATTCTGTTACAAATAGGCATAGTCGCCTTCGATGATGACGTCACTTCCGATGAATATTAATTTTTTCAAGACGTTACGTCTTACGATGACACGTCAATCTCAATGCGTTACATTACAGTCTTAACACGTTAACATGACGGTCTTTGTGCACAACATGGTTATCTTACGACGTTATATGATTATTTCAAGACGTGACATGTCAATCTTAAGATGGCATGGCGGTTTTAAGGCATGGTATGGTTATCTTAAGACGTTAAGTGGCTATCTGAAGGCATTATGTGGCGGGAGATAGATTACGTGGCAAACCCTAAGACGTTACATGGTTATCTCATGACGTGACGTAGCTATCTGAAGAGGTTACGTGGTGTGGCGTTGAATGGAGAATAGGGTATGAAGATCTTGACGATGGTACGGAGAATATGCAGTATGCATACCCATGACATCTTGAGACCTATGCGCGTCACTTCCGACTATGATTATTTTAGACAATGTCACTTCGACGGTGGGTCAATGAGAGGTGATGTATGGATGAATAGGAGTGATGGGTTTAGCCAATTGGTTGGCCATAGATCGATATTATCGCATAATTGAGTACAAGGCGATATTGTATCGGTACTCGTGACGTAATGGTGAGCAATGATCTATTTATTGTTCGTGATTACTCATTCAGAGGCAGATGTACTCGGAGGACAAATGAGCGTTCTGATGGGTATGACGGTTTTTCTTTTACGTATCAACAAGCATAGGTTCGACAGACATGTTAATCTTATTCCAAAGATGACAAAAGTCATGAACCGGTTGTTGGGTGATCGCAATAAGCAAGAGCAGTAGTAGATAAGGAGTATTACAGGTATTACACTTGCCTCCCAAATCCACATAGCCTCCACTGGCCTCCCAAATCCACATAGCCTCCACTGGCCTCCCAAATCCACATAGCCTCCACTGGCCTCCCAAATCCACATAGTCTCCACTGGCCTCCCAAATCCACATAGCCTCCACTGGCCTCCCAAATCCACATAGCCTCCATCCATCGTAATCCACCATCACCCACCGAGCGCTGTCATACGTCATTATCAATTTCTATTTGTATAAATTATTGTGCCTGGATATTAATAAATTATATACGTTATAATTTACCTAAATATATATATAGTATAGATCTACATATGATATTATTAATAAACCTTCCGAATTCATACGTTAATCGTTAATAACGATTAAATAACACGGTATATATTTTAGGTTTTATATCGCTTTTACAAAAAGATGTTATTTCGATATATATATATGTAGTACGGATTCATGTCAATAAATTCTCCGAATCTGTACGTTAACCGTTCATATATACGCCCTATATTGTAGGCTCTATTAATTTTTACAAAAAGGCATTGCAATCAGTGTATGGTGACACTCGGCTAATAATGACGCGGTAAATATTGATTATAACCTCGATGTACAGATAGGGGCGGTCGATGTTACATAATTGTATTGATTTTAGTACCTGTCGATGTGAACGTACACGGCTGTATAGTGGTAACAGCTGTGATAGAATAAATAGCGATGGCACGGTTTGAATATAGGAGGGCGTTTCAATTATAGCCTTCATGAGTTATTTCAATCAGTGTATGGTAACATTGGGTTTTGAATGTTTATACTTCTTATATTTACAGAACGATATCGATTGAGTTAGGGTATGTAATTAACGATCAACGTGTAGTGGGAGTTGAAAGTGTATACCGTGAAATAAATCATTATTTGAGAACCGCTTGTCGAAATATATATACGGCTAATAGTATTCGATTTATAGCTTAATTCGGAGTGGCGAATTTACTGAAAAATACCAGCGAACCTAAAGAATCGTCCGTAAGTATTACAATTTTATTACGACTTACTCACCGACAATACTGATATGTTTAATCACACGACTTTGTCGATATAATGATGTACATAGTGAACGGCGTTGTAAATTAGCTAAAATTCGATTATAGCCGAGTTCAATATAATGATCGCTCACTTTTAATATCTCAATTGTATGTTTTTTACAGGATAATTACTCTGTATGGGCTGGATTCGTACGAGAAAATGCGGACGTTTTAGGTAGTTCGGGTTGGCCAAGTTTGGAGAATGTATTTGCCGTAGATGCGGTCGTTGAAACACGGCCCGTTTATAATGACGATGATTGGAATCTGAATATAAGAAATCCGACAACCATTCTCCTAAATGATTCCCCTTCACTACCGGATATTAAAACACGAAAATGTGTGGAAGAATTAGCCCGTTTATTTCCACCCCGAGTTTGTAAAAATTGTAACCAGTCATTAGGCGTTGAAGTTTGTGGTAGATGTCGGCTTAGTTTATGCAGAGAGTGCGCAGGTTTCGCCCGACAGGTGTCATTCGTGGTTTTTATGTGTCCAACCTGTTGTAGTTGTCAGTTTTGTGGCTATTGGAGAATGAAGCAATCGAAATAATCAAAACCTCTGATAACAATAAACAGCTACTACACGTATTTATTATCATTGGATACCAGCTGTAACCGACCATCGTCCGTATAAAGTCATATCGAAACGACTCTGGACGGTGGCTGGAAGAAAGAAGAACACAACTTCGGTTGTTAAAGTTCAAAGTATATATTTATTTATACAAATCAATTAATTTAGTAATGACTGTTTCAAAACGAAAATACAACTGAGCAATCCTAGTACCCAAACGCCAATTTCATTTCCATAACCCTGTGAAAGAGCTGAGGGTATATCGATGACGAACGCAACGGTACGCCCTGGTGGCGAAATCAACTAATCAAGAGGTTTGATCGGTTGTCTGGTGTACTCGCGCGGTAAAAGTCTGTTTATTAAGAATTTACGCATCTCAGCGGCAGATTCTTCCGCTTCATCGTTTGATAAGTCGTCTTCCTCACGCAGCCGTTTCTTAGTCGCCATTACTTTCTGATGAATCGGGTGCTTCCGTAGTTTTCTCCATAACCTTAAATTACGGACGTAGATATTTCGGAACCTTGTCTGTATTCTGGGTAAAAGCTTGTTATATGCTTTCTTCGTAAACTTCCGCAAAGTCGTTTATATCGGATTCATGTTCATCAATCGCTTTATCCGCGAAGAGATCCCACAAACACACGTCATTCTCGACATCATCGTTGTCACCAGCATCATCATCATCATCATCATCCGTACCTTCTCCGTCATCATCATCATTGTCACCATTACCTTCATCATCATCACCATCATTGTCATCATCATTATCTTCATCTTCGGCGTCAGTAGCGTCGGTATCATTTTGATCACCATGGTAGCCAAAAGTTTGACCTGAAGTACAGTTATTTTTACCATTACTACCGGAACTGGAAAATTCGTCCCCATGGACAATACCTCCGCCCGCATGGTAATACGATCTTCCACATGCCGTAGGGTCACTCACCGTCATCGTATAGGGATGTTCTACTCTACTTGGTGGACCTATAGCGGAACTCGGTGGTGTCTCTTGTCTATTCATTAGACGCATATGTCTGAGCATATTGTCGCGACGAGAGAGTGTCTTCTGACAGAACGGACATGAACTCGACATGGTTCCCGGTCAGAGGGCGGATACGGACTGAGGCTAATGCTGTACAAACGACCTTATATGACCACTCACTCACTCACTCTCACTCACTCACTCACTCACTCACTCACTCACTCACCATCGTTAGTGCGTCTATGCGTTAAGACGGGCGTTGGGAACGCCTCACGGACGTTGGGCATGCCTCAATCACTCACTCACTCACTCACTCACTCACTCACTCTGACTGACCCTCGCATATATCGGTTGCGCATAAGCGCATCTGCGGTCCCATTGGCACCAAGGGGCGCTGTTGACCTTCTTGTGACGTCATCTGTCGTATTGACCACTCGTGGCCCTGGTGACAAAAACTGGAACTAGTGGGAGATAACTCCGGGCTGTCACGTGACCCGGCAGTTACCTTTGTTGCACCATTATTAATATCCGATATTGTAAAAGGTTATCTTTGAGCATATTGACAGCAGGGGGCGCCATCAGGTCACCATTATCAATACCCATAAAGGGGATCTACATGTCCGTTAACACCCGGGCAGCGAGTGGTCAATACGACAGATAACGTCACAAGAAGGTCAACAGCGCCCCCTGGTGCCAATGGGACCGCAGATGCGCTTATGCGCAACCGATATATGCGAGGGTCAGTCAGAGTGTGTGTGAGTGAGTGAGTGACTGAGTGAGTGAGTGATTGAGGCATGCCCAACGTCCGTGATGCGTTCCCAACGCCCGTCTTAACGCATAGACGCACTAACGATGGTGAGTGAGTGAGAGTGAGAGTGAGTGAGTGAGTGGTCATATAAGGTCGTTTGTACAGCATTAGCCTCAGTCCGTATCCTTCTTCTGGCCGGGAACCATGCCGAGTTCATGTCCGTTCTGTCAGAAGACACTCTCTCGTCGCTCAGACATATGCGTCTAATGCATAGACAAGAGACACCACCGAGTCCCGCTATAGGTCCGCCAAGTAGAGTAGAACATCCCTATACGATGACGGTGAGTGACCCTACGGCATGTGGAAGATCGTATTACCATGCGGGCGGAGGTATTGTCCATGGGGACGAATTTTCCAGTTCCGGTAGTAATGGTAAAAATAACTGTACTTCAGGTCAAACTTTTGGCTACCATGGTGATCAAAATGATACCGACGCTACTGACGCCGATGATGAAGATAATGATGATGACAATGATGGTGATGATGATGAAGGTAATGGTGACAATGATGATGATGATGACGGAGAAGTTACGGATGATGATGATGATGATGATGATGCTGGTGACCACGATGATGTCGAGAATGCCGTGTGTTTTTGGGATCTCTTCGCGGATAAAGCGATTGATGATCATGAATCCGATATAAACGCCCTTGCGGAAGTTTACGAAGAAGGCGGAATGGATGAACCCATTGCGCATCAGATGGCATATGACAAGCTTTTACCCAGAATACAGACAAGGTTCCGAAATATCTACGTCCGTAATTTAAGGTTATGGAGAAAACTACGGAAGCACCCGATTCATCAGAAAGTAATGGCGACTAAGAAACGGCTGCGTGAGGAAGACGACTTATTAAACGATGAAGCGGAAGAATCTGCCGCTGAGATGCGTAAATTCTTAACAAACAGACTTTTACCGCGCGAGTACACAAGACAACCGATCAAACCTCTTGATTAGTTGATTTCGCCACCAGGGCGTACCGTTGCTTTCGTCATCGATATACCCTCAGCTCTTTCACAGGGTTATGGAAGTGAAATTGGCGTTTGGGTACTAGGATTGCTCAGTTGTATTTTCGTTTTGAAACGGTCATTACTAAATTAATTAATTTGTATAAATAAATATATACTTTGAACTTTAACAACCGAAGTTGTGTTCTTCTTTCTTCCGGCCACCGTCCAGAGTCGTTTCGATATGACTTTATACGGACGATGGTCGGTTACAGCTGGTATCCAATGATAATAAATACGTGAAGTAGCTGTTTATTGTTATCACAGGTTTTGATTATTTCGATTGCTTCATTCTCCAATAGCCACAAAACTGACAACTACAACAGGTTGGACACATAAAAACCCCGAATCACACCTGTCGGGCGAAACATGCACACTCTCTACATAAACTAAGCCGACATCTACCACAAACTTCAACGCCTAATGACTGGTTACAATTTTTACAAACTCGGGGTGGAAATAAACGGGCTAATTCTTCCACACATTTTCGTGTTTTAATATCCGGTAGTGAAGGGGAATCATTTAGGAGAATGGTTGTCGGACTTCTTATATTCAGATTCCAATCATCGTCATTATAAACGGGCCGTGTTTCAACGACCGCATCTACGGCAAATACATTCTCCAAACTTGGCCAACCCGAACTACCTAAAACGTCCGCATTTTCTCGTACAAATCCAGCCCATACAGAGTAATTATCCTGTAAAAAACATACAATTGAGATATTAAAAGTGCAGTGAGCGATCATCATATTGAACTCGGCTATAATCGAATTTTAGCTAATTTACAACGCCGTTCACTATGTACATCATTATATCGACAAAGTCGTGTGATTAAACATATCAATATTGTCGGTGAGTAAGTCGTAATAAAATTGTAATACTTACGGACGATTCTTTAGGTTCGCTGGTATTTTTCAGTAAATTCGCCATTCCGATTTAAGCTATAAATCGAATACTATTAGCCGTATATATATTTCGACAAGCGGTTCTCAAATAATGATTTATTTCACGGTATACACTTTCAACTCCCACTATACGTTGATCGTTAATTACATACCCTAACTCAATCGATATCGTTCTGTAAATATAAGAAGTATAAACATTCAAAACCCAATGTTACCATACACTGATTGAAATAACTCATGAAGGCTATAATTGAAACGCCCTCCTATATTCAAACCGTGCCATCGCTATTTATTCTATCACAGCTGTTACCACTATACAGCCGTGTACGTTCACATCGACAGGTACTAAAATCAATACAATTATGTAACATCGACCGCCCCTATCTGTACATCGAGGTTATAATCAATATTTACCGCGTCATTATTAGCCGAGTGTCACCATACACTGATTGCAATGCCTTTTTGTAAAAATTAATAGAGCCTACAATATAGGGCGTATATATGAACGGTTAACGTACAGATTCGGAGAATTTATTGACATGAATCCGTACTACATATATATATATCGAAATAACATCTTTTTGTAAAAGCGATATAAAACCTAAAATATATACCGTGTTATTTAATCGTTATTAACGATTAACGTATGAATTCGGAAGGTTTATTAATAATATCATATGTAGATATATACTATATATATATTTAGGTAAATTATAACGTATATAATTTATTAATATCCAGGCACAATAATTTATACAAATAGAAATTGATAATGACGTATGACAGCGCTCGGTGGGTGATGGTGGATTACGATGGATGGAGGCTATGTGGATTTGGGAGGCCAGTGTAATACCTGTAATACTCCTTATCTACTACTAAGAGCTGTATTCCCAATAACATGGAGAAATAAATTTCTCTCTCAATCGGGAATCTGCGATTCATCTATTCTTTACAGTTTTTGAATGCGACATTGGAAACTTTAGTGAATAATCTGGTTAAATCGAGGATTACGCGCTTGCGCAGCACGTATGGAGGAATTAAAAATTTCTAATTTAGGAAAATACCACGACTTGTGTCTCAAATTACAAGCGTCTGGTCCGTCATTCATAATTCAGCCGTCGTCCATCAAAGAATATCCGCGTCCATAATCCAAAGACCTATTCCATATTCCATATAACAGTATTAGCACCAAATTCATAAAGACAATCATAGTATACGTTTCCTGCAAGAGAGAAGCGGTCAACAGTTTTCAATGATGCCGGCAAGACATCATGATGTTCCAAAAATATCAAATCCGTATCGCTGATCAGTATTCTTAATCCATAATATTCGTTGTAAAGTCGTCATCTAAAGCATGATGTATCTCAGCCACGCTTTGATTGTGTCTGTTCATATGAGTACCATGAGGATCTGGAAGTACATGGATCCATACGACCCCTAGCCCCGAGCTAAGCGGAATTAGACACAAGTTACGAAACGTAACGCCATAGGTACCGACGTACTGCTTTGTCCGACGTATTCGAAAATTTTCGGAATATTTGTGTAATTTACTACAGCTTAGACCGGGACTTACATCCCCGGGTGTACTGTGGGATGCCATGTTCATGATGACTTACCGTGAAACTTCAGCTGTTGGGTGACATCGACTTGGTCCTTATGATAGAAAGTGGCGCCCGAGGCGGTATTTCCATGATTTTGAACAAGTATGGCAAGGCAAACAACCCATATATCCCCAACTTCGACCCTTCACAACCCAAGAAATACATAGTATATTTAGACGCGAAAAATCTCTATGGGTGGGCCATCTCTCAACGCCTGCTGTTGCATAATTTTGATCGGCAAAAAACTTAGATGTTATGTCGATTACCGATGAAGCGGAAACTGGGTACGTTTTAGAAGTTGATCTATCTTAACCCAAAATCTTAAACAAACTTCACAGCGACTACCCTCTCGGCCCTGAAAGTATGATCGTGACCGATGACATGCTGTCACCTTAATCGCAACTTCAGAAAGAAAAACTGAACTTGAAAGGGCACTACACATTTGTCAACAACCTCCATAACAAAACCAAATATGTTTTACATTATCAGAATTTAAAATTCTATTTGAGTCATGCAATGGTGTTAACCAAGATTCCTCGAACTAGAGTTCACTCAAACGACATGGCTGTCAGGATATATAGACTTTAACACAGAGAAAAGAAAAGTAGGAAAAAGGGATTTCTTCAAACTGATGAACGACTATGTGTTTGGCAAGACGATTAAATCTTAGGAAAAGGAGGAGGGTGGCCAAACAATACTTTCGGTCTTACAAAATCTTTAACAATGACCTTATGCCGTCCACCTTCTTAAAACAAAACTCGTTTTGAATAGGCTTACCTATGTCGGTCTGTTTGTTTTGGACATTTCCGAAATACTGATGTATGGATTTCACTACGATTACATCAGATCGACATATAGTAGAGCAATATGGTGAAAATATTGTGCACTTCGAGGTAAAAGCACGAAACTTGGCATAGTAGTAGCCAATGATGACCCGATCAATTTCTGATAAGGACCCACACAATTTTTTTCCAACATGGCCGTCAAATTCAAGATGGCCACCATAATAATGACCAAATACTGAAATTAACTTAGTTCATTGTTTGATTTGTGTCAGGAGCCTAAAACTTGGCATCATGTTAGCTATTGGTGTCTCCGTCATGTTCCATTTAATGTTTTGGGGTGTAGACCACGATGCCTACGTCATATGTGATGTCATCAGTGACGTCATCAGTACGAGTAGTAGCCAAAGTGGGCATTTGGGGGGTGTGAAGGAAGGTGTCTGGGGTAGAGATGGTCCATCCTTGGTCCGAATGGACCGTGAGGTGTGTCCACTTGTAGGTCTCTGCATGTAGACGACGAATGGTATGGTGTTTGTTGGAAGTCGCATTGTGTTACGCATGCGCAGTTGGTCAGTAGTAACGAAAGATGTCATTTTGGACGTGGGAAATGACATGTTTGGGCAATCAAGGGACCCATCTTTGATCCAAATGGACCGGTTGGGGTATCCTAGTAAAGCTTTCGTGGGGAAGAGTCAAACTGGCGTGTTTTTGATTGGAAGTCGCGCCAATCTGCGCATGGGCAGTTGGGGTGTAGTAAGTAAAGTGGTCATTCTGGAGGTGCGCAGGGGTATATTTGAGCGATTGACGGACCATTCTTGGTCCGAATTGCGTCGTGTGAGTTATCAAAGTGAAGCCCTCGGTATGTAGACCACGACTTGAAGGATGTCCACGTTGTCTGTGACGTCATCTGTGACGTCATCAGTAGGAGAAGTAGCCAGAGTGGGCATTTTGGGGGTGTGAAGGGAGGTTTTTGGGGTAGAGATGGACCATCCGTGGTCCGAATGGACCGTGTTTTGTGTCATCCTGTAGCTCTCTGCATTTAGACAACGAATGGTATGGTTTTTGTTGAACGTCGTATTGGGCTACGCATGCTCAGTTGGGAAGTAGTAACATCAATATGTCATTCAGGGCGTGCGTGGGAGTGTGTTTGAGCGATTGAAGGACCATTCTTGGTCCGAATGCGGCGTGCGAGGTGTCATTGTGAAGTCCTTGGTGTGTAGGCCACGACTTGGGGGATGTCCACGTCCAAAAGTGAGGCGTGCCCAACCCCCATCTTAAAGCATGGACGCACTAACGATGGTGAGTGAGTGAGTGCGCGTGTGTGTGTATGTGTGAGTGTGTGTGTGAGAGAGAGAGAGAGAGAGAGCGCGTGTATGTGTGTGAACATCGTGCTTAGCCGTCTCTCGGAAGACATGGGGGCTCTGAAGAGCCCTTCTTTTCTGTCGCTCTAAGACAGAACTGTCATAGCCACAGCGTCAGGGTCAGTAGAACAAAGACCATTGCGGTCCACGAGCCGTCGCTGGTTCCGGCGTGAGCGCTTGTGGTCCATATCCCGAGCATCAATGATGGCTTTCATAGTCTAGTAGTGGTGGGTGATAGCACACCTCGCCATCGAGTCCACTCTGTCGAGGACCGCTTCTGTGAACTCTTCCAGGATCTGGCATCGCCCCTCGTTGTCGTCGCCATCTGCAAACATGGACCGAACCACTGTCCGGTAACCCATGAGTGAGTTAACCACGGTCACATGCTGTAAAATGCGAGTGGCATAGAGATGGGTCTCCGTCATGGCTCTGCAACAGATGAAATGGGGGTGTGGGGTCCAGAGGGACGTGTTTTATAGGCGATGTCACACATATGCGCTTATACGTAGCTCTACGGGTCCGTGATAAGTACTATTCTGATTGGTTAGTCCAATAAGAGCACAACAAGAACAAGGCTTACAGGTCAATCATTTTATTATCCCCTCCATCACAGCACATCCACGCTGGGGGAACCGCTATGGATGTGTTTACAATTCACTTATGTTATTGTCTGTGTCTTGGCCGCATAGTCGGCTGCTCTTGTCAAATCAGAAGGTAATTGTGATGATCTCAGACTGCTCTTGTCCAATCAGAAGCTGACCCTGAAAATAAGTATTAGTATAATTACAACACATATAAGGGAAGTGGGAAGAGGTGCCGACATACTGACTGCGTCACATGACTTCACAGAATAGTCTTCTGGTAAGCCTATTCTAAAGCACATACCAAGAATCTAACGATTCGTGATATGTGTTGTATCTCAGGTACGCTTTTATTGTACCTGTTCATGTGGCAACTTGGATGATATGACCACACGGCCCCTAGCACCGGCATAAGTTGGTATTAGATACAAATCTAGAGAGCTATGATGGAAATGTGCTCTGACAACTGTGTACTGGATGGAACACAAACTGTGAATGTCTTTCGGATTGATGGGACTCAACTGACTGGAGTATGAAGACTCGACCGCAATGTTGGCATTCATCGCTGGGTGCCTTATGGAACGACCATTGATGTCACCGTAAATTAACCTTACGACTAAATGACTTCCTGCAGATCGAACATGTATACTCGCCAACAGGACCTTGAAAAGTAGACTCACGGATGGAGTCAAACGCCACGGCATCCTTAACCCTCAAGCATGCATGTCCATGGATTACACTTTAGTAAGATCTCAACTGACTGTGTAGTCTGAAGCGGTGTCCACAGTCCCTACATTGGATGCCTGAATTTCTCATGGAGAAACCGTTCGTGGCACTGTGAACTATTCAGGCGATTAAATGTATCCCCGCAGGTCTCGCAGGTGTACTGGGCAGTAGCATCGTGGATGGTAGACTCATGGCGTTGTAAGTCATGCAAGCGTGTAAAGAACTTGGAGCAAGTGGTACACGAGAACATAGTGGCGTAAGTGGTTGAACGAATGACTGCTGAAAGAGTCAGAACGTTTGCTTTGATAGTGTGCTAGCTGGCGATGTATTTTTAGCACAACCGGTTTCGACGAAAATTCCGGTATACCGCCACTTTCATAAACCTTCCCTACACAAGAACTCCCCTACGTTGTTCTCGCCAC
>JAVTVY010024808.1:0-92978 GCA_036873755.1 Hanleya hanleyi | reverse complement strand
AGGAGAAATAGACCACATCAAGACAGGAAAAACAGAAAAGATGTGAGAACAAAGAGGCTAAGAGACAGGAAAATAAACCCAGAAAAACAAATCCAAGACGAAATCAATTATGTATGGACATTAACAACAACAACAGTCGGACGGACCACAGAACGGCAAAGAGATTTGTATATCCATTGTGTAGAATGCGCGAATCCATTTTCGAAGTTCGCTATATTTCCTTGTGGACACCAGGGAATGTGTGAAAGCTGCATCAATCACCACGCTAAGATACCATCGTGTGCAGAGGCGAATAAACCGATAGTTTGTCAATTGCTTCCTTTGACGTGTCCTGTGTGCGCTCAGACAAGAAGACAACAGATCTTGTCAACAACGATGTAATATGGCTATATTACATATATTCCAACGGTTTTTTTAAAAACCACCCAGCTGTTCCGAAAGGGTGAACTTCTAGCAAAGCACAAAATAATTTAACACGAGAATCACACCCCTGTGTTCGTTCAAAATAAATGCCCCACTCTTATCAAAATAAATTCCCCTTGCATATCGGGATCGTTATCTTGGCACTGTGTAATATAAAGTCCATTATACCCTTGCACTGTCATATTAAATTAATTAATTAATGAATGGGGAAAAAACAAAATAAATTCTGTGTGTATATAGAGAGATTTGTCCTCATAAGGACATTTGATATTTGGCCAGGGATTGTTTATTTGGATGAATGCAGTTTTAAAAAAAGAGAGGAAAATGTGGGACAATCTGTGCTTTCAAATTCATGTGCTATTATTTAGAAGTTCTCTTTCGGAGAAATTTATATTTTTACGTGTTGGTTTCACGTGCCCTAATAAGGGCAGTTTATTATTTTAACGTGTTTTTATTCACGGGGAGTAGCTTACATCCCATCTGTCACGGCCGGAAAATATCCATAGGCGGTCCGCCTACCCACATACACAATATCTACATCCTCAAAATTGGATAAGTTGTTAAGAAAATTAGCCGCCGCTATGGTGTTCGTCGATGGTGGTGGTGGTGGTGAGGGTAGGTTGACTGGCAGCTCTTCAAGGGGAAACGGTCTCTCTCTCCCCTCCTCCTCCTGGAACTTGGGTGGCGGTGACGGCGTTTTGGCTAAGGGTGTTGTTAACGCCGCTGGAGGAGGAGGGGTGGGGTTGACCGCTTCCCCCATCACCTGGCTGAGTGTTTCAAACCAATTGGCGTCGTTCATCGTGGAATGTGCCTCTGCCAACACAGCTCTCACATTCTGGGACATCCTTCGTTCCCGCCTGGTCTGTTGGAGTATTCCATCACCCATCCTCAATGCTTCTACCCAGCTGCTCAATTCTCGTGCCCAAAATACTTTGACCGCTTTCAACATTTCCGCTCTTTGTCGCCTGGAGATATGTTTCCGTGCACTGCCGCTCATTTTTTCGCTCTCTGTCTTTGTCGGGTTGAAAAATATTTTGTGATAGAGCATTGGCAGGGGGAGGCAGTATATATGTACTTCACGCGGACCTCGGCGAAATCGTTCATGCAGAAACTTAAAAAACATTTTGGCGTGTGTTTCTTGGAATTTTATAAAAGGTGTATCATTTTACAATCAGCATTAGTCCCCGTAGAATTTTAGTTCTAATTCATCTCACATAAATCAAGCACTCGTATTAAAAATTTCAGCCGTATAGTCCCTTGTTTACGTCATAATTTTTAATTTTTAGTGGGTTTTCGAGCCGTCACGAAAATACAGAAAACTCCACCCATTAAAAAATAATTAATTTTCTTCGTTAAAAATAGAGCAAGTCGATCCCATATTATTCGATACGAATACCCTGAAAATTGCAGTTCGTTTCGTTCATGAGAACTATAGAAAAATTAACAAAACACAGCCTTTATTGACGATGAAAAAACACAAGCGATACCGTTTTTCCAAAGTCACGCGCTGTATAAGAACAGCTCTACTCGCTGCGTATTTTTAATACTAGACAACGCTACAAAAGCGCGGACTGCACGGAGAGCAGTCTAAAGCTAATCTATAAGTTTCGTAGGAAATCATTTCGTTGAAAACACCGTTTGTCACTGCAGAGTTTTGCCCCCTTATTCCATTAGGGAACCAAGAGTTATCCTTTTATTTGACTATTTTTTACAGCGGCAGTAGGCCTTGTTGGGTAATCATAATCGAGGCTAATCCTTATAATATTTTATTTTTATTCTCGTAGCAGTCCAGACTATTAATTGATGTACTCGGGCAGCGTGTAAAAAATTAATTACCGTATTTAATTAAATTTCCCAGGGTATTTTTTTCTGAAAAAAAATAAAAAATAAAAGCCCAGGCCAGATAGGGTTAATAATGAAAAATAGAATCTATCGCTCTATATATGTGTGTCGGGCCAGTATTTGAGTTATTCTTCATGATGGCCTCGCCGGGGAAAGAGCTGGCGTTCTTTCAAGTCACGTCTAAGGTCTTGCTTATTGTATATCAACATGAATTACACCTGATCGAAGAGCACCCGATCGAGGTGAAATTGATTTTAAGCCTGGACGGGTGGACGCAATTTACACGGGTCTTACAATCCCAAGAACCCGAAGTCGATTTTTTACCTGTCGGTGTGGGAGTGTACCTGCGAAGGTGTAGAGAGAATTCATTTTTCCCTCGATTAGAACAGTACGGGGGTGGTAGTATTGTACTTTGGCCAGCCTTATGGGCGGGATTAAAAGCTATCATTGCCGAAGTCGACGATGCACTCTACCCGGAAGAAACCCAATCGATCATTACCCGTACGTTGACTCCGGGATGTACTATAATAATATACCCAGATCGCCTCGAGCTGATTGACGACGATTCGCGCTGCTGGTGTAGCCCCATGCCCGCGCGTGTGACATTATCGCCCGAAGGGTGGACTACCTTGAAACGTGTGTTATTTGGTGATTTGGATGGACAGAGTATTTACCTGTATCAGGATGTATACATTTTTCGCGGTCCTTTTTTTGCCCGATTGATCTCTCTCAAACGAAACGGTGGATTTACGTTGGATCCCGATCTGTGGACGGCTTTACAACACATCGTTCCCGTGGTGGATAAAGTATTCTCGGCACTCACAGAATAGGGCCTATAAATACCAGGGGAAGAGAGAGTGTGTATCATTTACCCTTGGACATTGAGAGAGCAAACATGTCGCTATCACTACGTGCCATTTTGCCTCTTACACCGAGTCTGCGCCTATACGTGTATGCAGAAAAAATCAAACTGGTGCAAGACGATCTAGCTATTTACTGGACCCCCGCAGAAATGCTATGGAATCCGGTGACACTAGAGCGTGATGGGTGGAATAAGTTTAAACGGGTATTGCGCGGGGAATTGGATGGAGAGCTGATTCATCTGGATAATGTCATGTACGTCTATACCGTAGCACCCCACCGCATACGGATAGGTCGGTACAAAGATGCGCGCAGTATCACCCTAACTCTCTCTGTGTGGGCAGCCTTGAAGAAAATAATGCCTATTGTCGACCAATTAATGTCACCCGACGAACGAACTCCTGAACAATTAGCGTGGGTTCGGGCTATAGAAGAGGCGTTCGCTGAACCCCATGAAAGACTACATAAGGCAGAATTTTGTTTCTGTAAACCTACAGCCGGGCAAGAAAAAAGGCCTATATGTAAACAATGCAGAGCGGCTAGAAGGTCAGTACCACCCTGGGAAGAGGTCGACTCACATGGGACGGGGGCGAACTCACCCCGGGAAGAAATCGACTCACCTGTGGCGAACGAAGAGATCGACTCACCTGTGACGGACGAAGGGAAAAAAGTGCATGATGCGGCAGTCGGAGAAAAGGGAGACGTCTATTAACAAAGTATTAACTGATTTGTATTACAAGCCGACCAGTGCAGCTGCCTATAGTGGTGTGGAGGCATTGACTCGAGCGACCCAAGGTATTAGTCGAAGTGAAATTCGAGACTGGTTAAAAACTCAAGATACCTACAGTTTGCATCGAGCTGCCCGACGTCATTTTCGCCGGAACCGAGTCATCGTGGGAGGAATCGACGCGCAATGGCAATCGGATTTGGTGGACATGAGTCGATTTGCACCTCAAAATGATGGATACCGGTACCTATTGACGTGTATTGATATTTTATCCAAATTTGCCTGGGTCCTGCCCGTTCGTACCAAAACAGGAGAGAATCTTATAGCGGCATTCCAGCAAATTTTCAAGACAGGACGCAAACCTCTTTATTTACAAACAGATGAAGGGACAGAATTTCTCAATCGACCCTTTCAAGCCTTTCTTAAGAAAAAGAAGGTATTTTTCTTTCATACGTACAACGAGACGAAAGCTTCGGTGGTGGAACGTTTCAATCGTACGTTCAAAGGGCGTATGTATAAGTATTTTACAGCCAAGAATACCCGACGCTACCTGGATGTCTTACCTCAACTGGTGCAAGGCTACAATCGGGCTTATCATCGCAGTATCCAACGAGCGCCCCGGGATGTGACAGAACGCAACGAACATCAAGTACGTACTACGCTGTACTCATCATCCAGTCCACCCTTGACGGCCCCCCGTTACAAACGGGGAGATACGGTGCGGATCAGTAAAGTGAAAGGACAATTTGAGAAAGGCTATTTACCCAACTGGAGTGACGAACACTTTGTCATCGTACGCCATAAACCACGACAACCCCACGTCTATGAACTGGAAGATCTACAAGGCGAGAGACTGCAAGGCACGTTTTACGAGACAGAATTACAACCCATAGTGAAAACACCGAAAGATTACTACACGGTGGAAAAGATTTTGAAAACGGAACGTCGACGGGGCATCCCCTATCATTTCGTCAAATGGCAAGGATGGCCTCGTTCCTTTAATTCCTGGGTGTCTGGCCGTGACATGAAACGCCTATAAATTCGAACTGCTAGTACCACCCGGCTTCAGTATAGATGGTGGTACCATGGATAGAGCACGGCTCCCCGTATTGTTACAATCTCGAAAAGGACAAGTGGGTACTCTCGTGTGTGTCATAGTGCTTGTGGGTACGCTATTTACAGGGGTGTTCTACGATTTGTCGACCGTGTTAGCCTTTTTGAACACGCCGCGTTCTCCATCATCACCCCCCATCACTTCGACGACCACGTCACGGCCACCCAAGACGTCAAGAGTGCGCCACGTATCAACCCAGACCACACCACCGGCTACTCCAGCCATCATCACCACCCCTCCATTACCCTTGGCCCGCACCATCGACCTATCCACCACGACGCCCCGTACTACTCCAACCACGCCAGGACGTCATCCTACGCCGTCATCCCTGAGAAGCGCTTCCACCTCATCACCACCCACACCTAGTACCACCAACACGCTGCTCAACCTATTTGCAGTGGATCCCCGTGAATCACCACGTTTACCACCACAACGGTATCCAATCGACTACGATCCCCGGTGGGATCCCCGACAACGCGGGTGGGCTTCTAACCGTCGAGCGCAAATCACCAAATAAAAAAATAAACTATGGATACTCGATGGCAGCATCCTTTCACGTGTCTCATCGCTGGCCCGACCGGGTCGGGAAAAACACACTTTGTTCAACGTCTCATCCAACATGGAGCAGCCCTGATTTCACCGCCTGTAGCTCGTATCCTGTGGTGTTATGGCGCTTGGCAGCCCGCGTACGAGGCACTGGCCCGTGTCCCAGGACTCACCTTAGTGGAAGGCTTACCCCCTGAAGACATACCCCCAGACACCTTGGTCGTGGTGGACGATCTCATGACGGAAACGGACAGTCGAATTACCCGTCTCTTTACCAAAGGCAGCCATCATCGTCGGTTGAGCATCATTTACATTGTACAGAATCTTTTCAGTAAAAACAAAGAACACCGGAACATTAGTTTGAATGCTCAGTATGTGGTGTTATTCAAAAACCCCAGAGACGCGTCACAAATTACCCACCTCGCTCAACAGATGTACCCTAAGAACACGGCCTTTGTACGAGAAGCCTTTGAAGATGCCACTCAACCTGCTCACGGCTATCTCCTCATCGACTTGAAACAAGATACGCCCTCACCTCTGCGATTACGCACCCTCATTTTTCCCGGTGAACTACAGACGGTGTACACCCCCAAATGAGTGAAGGAGGATAAAAGAAGAAGACCACGCACTGGAGCCTTCATTCAAGCATCATGTCTGCACGCGTACGCAAGCACGCCGCGGCATTGCGCGTATTACGCAGCGCGCCTCCGGAAGTGGGCCGGGCCCTGGTGCGCGGCGCGGATCCCGATCTCATCCGGTGTTTGTGTGAAGTGGCCCATAATGTATTAAAAGGCAATGTTCCACTCAGTCCTGTGCAGAAAGGGAAATTGCAACGGCACAAGGCGGGTCTCCGAACGCTGGTCAAGAAGACGAGGAGTAGTGTCAAGCAGAAGAAACAGGTGTTACAGCGAGGTGGATTTCTCGGCGCACTTCTCGCTCCCTTAGCCGCTACTGTACTAGGCCCATTACTCGGCTCCATCTTGGGAGGAGGACGCTAACACCATGGAACATACGAAAAAAATGATGCTGGTCGAACCTCGACTGTTACAGAGTTTACAATCTCCCTATCCCATCCCGGCCACCGTGCAAAAACTCCAGTCTTTGGATGAAGAAATGAATAGTATACTGCAACGTCCATTGCCCGATCACGAGAAAATTCAACTCTACCATCATACGCTGAACCGGTACCAGACGTTTATGGATCAATATAGAGGAAGTAGTACTAGTAGTAGTAGTAGTAGTAGTACACTACCCACCACTACCCCCATCCCAGCCTCATCTCTGCCACCACGACCACCACCACCACCGTCATCCTCGGCCTCACCTGAGCTGGAACAGGAAGTATTGGCCAGTGTGCCTAAAGCCTACAAGACCAGGGCCCGTTTATTGTTGGATCGGGTGAAACAGAATGCCGATATGGGTTGGAATGCGGAAGGACACCTGCTGATTCGCAACCAAGTGGTGCCGGGGTCTCATATGACGGATTTAATCAACGATATGGTGCGTTCTCGCAAACACTCTAATCCACCGGGCTGGGAAGCCTTTGCTCAGGCGTTAAAAGACATACATACCCCTCAAGAATTGGTAGGCAATAGTGAACGCTGGAAGTGGATGCAAGCCCCTGCTCGACGACGTCTCCCCCATACCTGGGAACGTGGTGAATGGCAACCGCACACGCCACCCACAACACCCGTACGGCGGGATCGTTCTTTTCATCCCTATGCCTCCCCTATACCGACCACATCACAGCCACGACGACGGGGACGTATGAAGTCACCGCCACAACGCCGAGTGGCACCCAAGGCCTGGGAGCCCTATTAAAGCCCAGTGCAGAAGCCAGAAAGTTCAGTCGTCGTCGTCATGTTTTACCTGACGTTGTCCAGTAATAGCTCATTCGACGTGTTTCCTGAGAACACCTTGACCCAGTATGTCACGCAATTACCCCAACCGTTACATTTACCGGGACGCTGGGAATGTGGACTGGTGGATATTCAATACCCTTATTCATGGTACAATGTACAAGACGGAGAAGTATGGTACGAAGTGACCTACGAAGATAAAGTCTACAAACTCATTCTCCCCCAAGGCCAATACGATACACCGCAGACGTTCATACAGGCTCTGAATGGCATGATGGAGTACAAGGCCCTAAAGTTCAGCACGGGTGCTACAACACACCTGATATCCTTGCACATCAAGAGCGAGATATTGTTCGATGTCGACGTACACAACGACAAGAGCTCTATCATGCTGACCGCTAACGCGAATGTGAAACTCAGTCCTATGCTACAGCAAATGTTAAGGATGCCTCACTCCGTCTACAAGGGAGCCACCATTGTCGAGGGGGATTATTTGATGGATATGAAAGTAGGTATGTACGCACTGTACGTCTACTCGGACGCCGTGGACAGCCATATTGTGGGTGATGTGAACACACCTCTGTTACGGGTGGTGCCCATTACCAAGACGTATGGTGAACAAGCCACCGAGAGTTTCAACCATATCATGTACCTACCCGTACGCCATACCGATATCAGCACGATCACGGTGGATATAAGAGATGACAGGGGACGTCCGATCCCATTCGAACGAGGAAAAGTGGTGCTGACACTTGCTTTCCGACAAGCTCGCTCTCCTCACTTCGTATAATGTACGTGCCTTACCAGTGCCATACGCCCAGCTATGCCGACTACTACAAGAAACAAACGGGGGGAAACTTGCCCGTGTTTAGCGGGGCACGCATGCAACGCGGTCACGGATTGGGAACATCCTGGGCAGCATTATGAAAACGTTTTTACCCATGGTGACACGGGGTGTGAAAGCGGTGGGAAAACAAGCGGTACGCAGTGGATTGCGCGTGGCCGGTGATGTGATGGAAGGCACAGCACCCCGACAAGCTTTGAAACGCCGGGCTAAAGAAGCAGGCAGCGTTTTGATCGCCAAAGCCCTTAAAAGACAAAGACCGACACTGCCCCCATTCATTCAACGTCCAACACCCCAGAGGAGAAGGACTAAGCCCCAGAAGAAGAAGAAGAAGAAGAAAAAGAAGAGACGTACTAGTAGGAGAGACATTTTCGCATAATGGCATACATTCACTCCGAGTCGTGTCCGTCTACCAACAGTGAATTGGATTTCTGGACTATTCCACCTACCCAAACGAGTATAGGCGACGGACGTTGGGTAGAACATCGACCCCTGGCTAGCCTGACGGGGGTGGGGCCCGTAGAATTTACCATTGAAAACAAAGATACGGCCTACCTGGATTTAGCCCACACCTACTTGTACGTGAAAGCCAAAATAACGAAGATGGACGGGACGGACATAGCGGTCGATGCGCCAGTAGGCCCGGTGAATCTTTGGCTGCACTCCTTGTTCCAACAGGTAGATATAGGTCTGAACGATAAACTCATCAGTACGTCCACCAATACGTACCCGTACCGAGCCTACATGGAGACGATGTTGTCGTACGGTATTGATGCCAAAGAATCACACTTACAAGCTGAGCTGTACTTCAGGGATAGACCCGGATACCTGGCCAACATAACCGGTGGCAATGCTGGGTTCGAGTCACGCAAAAAACTGGCAGCCAAAAGCAAGTCCATCGATATGATGGGACGATTGCACGCCGATCTGTTCATGCAAGACCGCTACATGATGAACGGTGTATCCATCAAGATCAAGTTGATCCGGTCCTTACCTAAGTTCGCCTTAATGTGCGGTGGCGAGGGCGATATTGATTACCAGATCGTCATTGAAGATGCAGCCCTGTTTGTCCGTACGGTAGATTTGCAACAGGGTGTGTTGCTGGGTCACATGGAAGCCTTAGCGAAAAAACCAGCCATGTACCCCATCCGACGCGTACAGACCAAGGTGTTCTCTGTGCCCACAGGTACGATGATGGCCAATCGTGAAAATTTATTTCTAGGGGATCTGCCTAAACGTCTTACCCTGGCGTGTGTGACCAACACCGCATTCAATGGAAAGTGGGCTGAGAATCCGTTCAATTTTAAACATTTCAACATTAACTTTGTGGCACTGCACGTGGCCGGCCATCAAATTCCAGCCCGACCCTTACAACCGGACTTTACTAAGGGAAACTATGTGCGGACCTACCTGAACCTGTTTACAGCTACAGGACAAAACAACCAGGACGAAGGCAATACCATCAGTCGAGACGACTTTATGAAGGGATACACATTGTTCGCCTTTGACCTCACCCCCACCTTGGAACACGATCATCAACTGGCTTTGCTCAAGAAAGGAAACCTACGGTTGGAACTGCGTTTCTCCATCCCTGTACCCGACACTATTAACGTGATTTGCTACGCCGAGTTTGATAACGTCATCAGCGTGGATCACCAAAGAAACGTGCTGTGTGACTGCCACCTAAGATGGATACAGAGCAGCTGATCAGCATACTCCAGCGAGATCCCAAGATCCCCTTTCGAGGTGTGTTTCCACGCAATGTGTTTCCCACTCACTCCACTACCCCAGCAGCCTACATCCTGAATACAGACCCGAGGAGTGGACCCGGTGAACATTGGATAGCGGTGTACGTGGACACCCTAGGTGAAGGGGAATACTTTGATTCCTACGGACTTGCACCTCTCCATGCCGATTTGGTGAAATTCATGGACGTCTCTACGACAGAGTGGCGTTGGAATACGCAAAGATTACAAGGCCCCTTGAGTAGTGTGTGCGGACAATACTGTGTGTTTTATCTCACTCACCGGAGTAGAGGACATTCACTGCCTACCATTGTACATATGTTTGATGATTATTGTCAAGCCGAAGACCGGGATGTCCTCGTCTATGACTGGACGGCCTCTCGTTTTAATGTGCATGCTCCATTTCTCTGGTTAACTTAATGTACTCTGCGCGCGCATCTTGTTTTATTATTATTGTTATGACGTTGTTGTTCTGACGTTGAATAAAAATGATGATGAAAAAACACAATGATGGGTTTTGACTTTTTTTTTTTTTTTTATTTAAGTCAACAAGCAAGGATATATACAAATATAGAATACAGGGTACAAATAGTAGGGGTATGTACACACATAGAATAGTAGTGATTAAGGTACATAAAAGTTTTGTCAGGAGTAGGATTTGAACCTACGCAGGGTATCACCCCACCGGCACTTAATACCGGCGCCTTAGACCACTCGGCCATCCTGACTTTTACAGTTTTTATAACTCGTGACTCCACAGTTATTAGTGTTCCACATTTTACAAGTCCAAGTAGGTAGTGCTCACACCGTCGGCCAATACTTTCCGTTTCGGATAAAAGAAAGTAAAGGCGTCTCGTTGCTGGATATAGGTCCGCATCTGGTGGTGCACCACCCGGAATCCTCGGTTGGTCCCACTGGCACTGGCCTGGCTCTGCAATACGCCCAGGTAGAGAGCTTTGTCGATGGCAGGGTCACGTCGGTTGACGCCTTTACAACTAAACTTGTTGTTTCCATCTCCTCCGTAACAATAGTAGGTCTTGGACGACAGGGCGATCATGGCATCTCCACTCCACTCGAGTTTAAACAGACCCGGCGTCCGCTTGTCGTAGGTGTAGTGGTCGCGTCGAGGTAGCCACAGGTCCCGATCCGCTTCATACTGGGCCCGTAACTCGGGTTTCACCAGGGACTCCCAATCGGCGTTGGAGACGGCCATGTAGGCCGAATCTGTGTCCATCTCCATCAACTGCCAGTCTGAGGGATTAAAATAGACACCCATGAAGTCGTAGAGAAACTGCAACATCCTCAGCTTGGCCACCTGATAGACCATACATCCAATTTGGAGGGGTAAATTATACCGGATAGTCTTCTTGGCTGAAGTGACTTCATAGGTATCGTCATCGATCACCTCCACGGACCGAAACAGTGGGGAATTGACTTTTTTGCGGGCTTGGGTAGTCGTGCAAATGTTCACATTGACGTGCTTATCCTGATTGGTTACCGTTTTTCCATAATAACCATTGCCAGTGAGTTTCCAACATTCAGCCATGATGGCCTGACTCGGGTATTCATCACCTTGACGACGGGCCGCCGTGACGAGCTCGGCATTCTCCGCAAAACAAGCCTCGGGGGCGTACTGTATCACTTGATAGATTTGAGTAATTTCCAAACCGTGCTTCATGTACCACTGCAGTAAGGGGGTGCCCAGCAATATTTTGTGCGCCCACATACTTCCAATCAACATGCGGCGTGGTTGAGGTAAACCCTCGTGTTGCTCTGCGTAGGTGCGCATGGTCTCCCCAATATCATCCCGACCCACCAGCGTATTCTTGAAGATAGGCGGACACTGGGCGAAGAGGGGCTTGAGAGTGTCGGGAACATGCAGGTCGCATTCTACAAAGCCGTAGAGCTGCCCCGAACGAATGGCGTCCAACATCTGTGGCAGACTCAGCAGTCGCCGACGACTCAACGGGTACTCACGCTCTTTTAGGAACCGTTGTAAATGGGGGCGGGCCTGGCACATGGTGTGAAATTCACACTCCCACATTTCAATCAAATGGTATCCTCGCTCTTTCACATAATCTCCGTTGGCCACTACTTCCTCCCGTAATTCTAATGGTGTTTTCCCGCGTCGCTCATTAAAACGACCCGCGCTGAAATGACATTCGTGGCCGTGCCAGTAACAGCCATAAAACTGGAAAACAGTGGGTGTTCCTTGTACATGGGCAAACCCATCGACGGGGAGACGCCGATCGCCTATCCGCTTCTCAGTGGCGTTGGTCTGGTGTCGTATATAAATACCCCGTCGATAGGCTTCCCACTCCAACCACTGGTCGGCAAGATGTTTGTGAGGCAACCGTTGGGGTGTAAAATGACGCCCTTCCGCCAACCAACGTGTATAATGACCACTGGGCATAGGTTGGGCCAACGACCACAGGTACAGAGCATTGGCATCGAATCCAATGATTTTGGCAACGGGTTTTCCACTGGGGAGAGTAGTGACATCCTTCTCGTGGTAGCGGTGAAAAATAAGACTGGGCCCGCCCACAATGTTATCTTTTAGACAATTATGCATGTCCGCATCTTTCTGTTGTACCAGCGAGAAGTAAGTGGAACACTCTTGAAACAAATGGCGAAGGGCCAGCCCCGGTAAACTTAAGCACTCTTTAAAGATGTCCACGTGCATTTGGCGTTGAAAACGTTGCACCATTTTCTCGGCCGCCTCCAGGAAAGGAACCACATCTAGGTTGTTGTACCATATGAGGAAATCTTCCAAGGTCTGCATATGTTCATCGTTCCATACCTGCTGTAGTTCACGGTACGTGTCTTCCGGACATTCCACTTGCTTCAAATCATCAAAGAAGGCGTGCCGAGATGGCAACTGTGTTTCCTGCAAACGGTCGAGCGATGATATATACGTGTAAGGGACCCTCCCTTTGGTTTGTGCACAGTTATAGGCCTTGACCCACTGATCATAGCTACAATTAGGAGCTAGGTAGTTGCGCACGTCCAGGAAATGCAGTGACGTAGTAGTGAGGGCCATATGATTATTGTTCTTCTTGATCACCGACTTGAGGGTATCGGACTGGGCCAAGTAAGGGTAGAGAAATTCCTTCACCATGTTCAAATCATAGCGTCCCGAATTAAAGCCGAGCACCGGTAACTGGCCTAGGTATTGTAGGAAGCGCACTTTCAATTTCTCCGCATACGGTTTAGGTAGAGGAACATCCCGCGCCTGCAGAGGCTGCGACTGCAGGGACTCGGACTCGGACTCGGACTCTTCATCATCGCTGAACGCTACACCGGGTACAGGAATGCGGTCGTCCAATTGGTCCAGGACGTGCTGAAACTTCACCACCAACAATGCCGTACTAGCCGCACTGACTTGCTCTAAATACTCCATCATGCGGGTAATCAACTCATGGGAGTTCCCCGTGGATACGAAACACACCGGAGCAGCGTCATAGCCAGGTACGTTGCTGGAAATACTGACACTCAGAGGAATATGGCGCTGCGTCCACTGTGTTTTGGGTGAAAACAGGTCCATGGGCTCCAACAGGGCTTCAAAGTCATAGCACGCCCGGTAGGGGAAATAACGGTGCTCTTCCGGTATCTTCACACCCTCATCGGCCAGTTCCTCGAAAATAGTAGGTGCATTATGATACACGCCACCCGGATAGACTCGCTTGACACTGTTGTCACAGATTTTCTCGTGGCGATGTAATTTGGACGATTCTTTGAAGACCCGATGGCATTGGGCACAACTGAAAGACTGAGCGTACTGGCTCATATTGGAGATCAGCGAAAAATGACTCACGCCATTGTGGTCGAACACATTCACTTTCATCGTAGCAGCATACCGTTCTGTGGATCGCCGAACCAATTCAGCCACAAATGTATCGTCATCCTCCCGTCGTAATCGATAGACAAAGATATTAATATGAAACAGGGACTCCACGTCATCCAAATGCTTGAAGGGGACACCTCGGAAGTGCCGCTTATCCATGTCTTGCTGCTCTAAATATTGTTCCCAATAGCCATCGGCCACTGTGTCACAACACCGGGGGTCACACTCGTCCACATGCACGGCCAAACACCGAAACAGACATTTGCGGTCTTTGTAGGGTCCCTTGGCCCCTACTGTTAATGCATACAGGCCGTGTCGATGAAGCAACCACGGAGGCAGTAGTACAGGAGCACCGATAGGATGATCTCTCATTTTCGTGACGAAAAATGTGACGTTAGTCACCATTTGCACCAACCATTGCGTATTGGGGCGTTGCAGGCGGGCCCACTCCAACGGGTCTAATGTAGTGAGTTGCTCGACCACCGGCTCCAGAGAAATGGCATCCGTGATGGTGAATGGCTGGTCAAACACATACGAATTATTACTCGGATAGAAATACCGCAGCTGGTCCGTCTTTTTGTGCCGTAAGATATACCCAAATGTCACATTCAATTTGAAGGCAGTGACCTGATCTTTAAAAATGTTATCGGCGTAAATAGGAAGATACGTGAGGTCCTCCAACCGAAAATTATACAAGTCCAATAGACGACGGTCACGGTGGAAACAATGGCGCATGGTAGCCCAGTGACGTTGATAAATGTCCCTGACACGCTCATCTTCAGGCAAGACTTCAACCGGAGGTACTGCTGGGTCAAAGGGAAAATCTTCTCCACGTCTCATGCTTTTAGTCTCATACAAGCGGATAGACAGGCAGGCTGGCGGGCTGGCTGGCTGATCAAGTGAGGTCAGGTAAGTCAGATTGAATACACCCTTTCCCTAAAAATCAACTCCTTTTATACATTTTACTACTCGCGGCCATCTTGTACCCACCTCCCACATCATGACACTGGCGGCCATCTTGTACCCACCTCCCACATCTTCCACTGGCGGCCATCTTGTACCCACCTCCCACATCTTCCACTGGCGGCCATCTTGTACCCACCTCCCACATCATGACACTGGCGGCCATCTTGTACCCACCTCCCACATCATGACACTGGCGGCCATCTTGTACCCACCTCCCACATCTTCCACTGGCGGCCATCTTGTACCCACCTCCTACATCATGACACTGGCGGCCATCTTGTACCCACCTCCCACATCATGACACTGGCGGCCATCTTGTACCCACCTCCCACATGGCGGCCATCTTGTACCCACCTCCCACATCATGACACTCGCGGCCATCCACATGGCGGCCATCTTGTACCCACCTCCCACATGGCGGCCATCTTGTACCCACCTCCCACATGGCGGCCATCTTGTACCCACCTCCCACATGGCGGCCATCTTGTACCCACCTCCCACATGGCGGCCCTCTTGTACCCACCTCCCACATGGCGGCCATCTTGTACCCACCTCCCACACATCACGCATGCGCACACCGCCCCAATACCGCCCCATTTTTTTTTCTGCGCACACTTATGACGTCACAACAAGGTTCTGCGCATGCGCAGTGAGGCGCTATCTCATCAATTTAGCCTTTATATACTACTCCCGACCATGGTTGGGGTGGTCGGGGCGGTTCCGCCGCTCTTCTACTCTTACTGGAGAAATCAGTCTCACCAATTGATAGTAAATTTGGTTGTTGTATATAAGGAAGCGCGAATGTCGTTATAAATTTTGCAGTCCTAAGTGAAGTGTGATTCATCTCTTCGACGTTTTCTGTAACGACCCCTTTCTATTTCTATAGGGCGACAGATTAATCTGAGAGAAGATGGGACTTTCTATAGCTGGGGTGGGGCTAGCCACAACTGTTCCTATCAATAATGCCTGCGGTCACCACAGGCAAATATTGATACGGTGGGCCTTCTAGCTATACTACTTGTTCCCACGTATAGTATAGAAGAAGGCCTCACCGCGTAGTCCGATAATGAGATATTTTTGAAGGTACATGTACCATATGTTCTCAATTTATTACCACTACCGTATTTGTTCAAATTGTGAACAATTTAAATTGTATTACATACTACTCGGAGGCACACTTAACCACACTTAACCATTTCATGTCAGTCCACATGCTTTTTTATGTTTGAGTAGCTAAACAGCATTCCTGATTCCACTAATAAATATGGGATGGTCAAGCGTGTCATAATCCAAAGAGAAAATGGTGGACTTGCCATAAAATACATCATCAGCAGTATTGGAGGAATTAAGTTCCCTATAAGATGTTTTCTCTCAATCCTGAAGGCCAATAGAATTAACACATCTGAATTACTATTGATGAGTTATGAAATAAGCTGTCAATATTGTTTAGGGTTAGCATCTTTTAGAGTATTGGGTTTATCAAGGTTGATGTTCCATTGCTTTTCTTTAACCTATATTAGTTATTTGTATTGTACAGAACTGAAAACGTAAGTAGCGCTATTTAGGGTGTATTTTAATTCTAGAAGTTATGTAAGGTCTTCTGTAAATCTTTACACTCGTGGTCGAACCACTTCCGTTTCCTTTGTTTATGTGCTCATGGACGCGGGATATTCTTTAATGAACGACGGCAGTAGTATGTAACATCCCGATTGAGTCTCATTGACCTCTGACCTCTGTGGAGGTCACATGCACTATGGTTCCGACAGAATGACCAAAAAGCTACCTCCGAACACATAAGAGTTCCAATTTTTGTAGGGCATGTATTCTTCCGCGGTGATGCGGTCAGCCTCCGCGGACAGAAGGTAGTCCCATGTCAACCAATGTTAATGTATACGGGGAATGCCTAAAAAGAGTATGGGAATAGACGTTTTGGAACCGAGGTGGGTCCCTAGTGGACCGATTGGGTCGAGTGAGGTATCAAAGTGAAGCGCTCTCAGTCATGTCATGGGTGGGTGTATGTTTTCACAGAAAAAAAATAATAAAAATAAATAAATAAAAAGCGGAGCACGGACTTTACCTGTATCTAGCTAGGGAAGATGTAGGAGCTGGTGTTTTCGTGCTTAATTAGAAGTCACCTCTTTCGGAAGAGATGATTGGCCCTGAAAAGGGGCGTTCGTTTACACCGTGGCTACTCCTCTAGAGCTATTTGGATGTCTATGGGCATGATCGTCTCTCGTTTGGTGGATAGCTCACATGTTGGCATCCTCAAAGATCCCCACCAAGTAAGCTTCGCTAGCCTCCAGAAGAGCACCGAGCTTCTCATCCGCAAGCTCCCATTCCAACGTCTTGTCCGAAAGATGCAAATGTGCTATTGTAGAGATAAAGTAAGTGTTCCGCTTTTTATATTTTTTTTTTCTGATAATCCCGGGGACCGATATGACCCCTTTTGGATAGGGCTGATAGGAGTTTTCCCCTATCTTAGATATAAAGTCCGTGTTCCGCTTTTTATATTTTTTCTGGAGAAACTTGTACATACACCCACTCCACACCCTACCTCTCTCAGCAGACTCCGATAAGCCCGGGGACCGATATTCGCCCTTTTGGATAGGGTTGATAGGGGTTTTCCCTTATTTTAGGGGTAAAGTCCGTGTCCCGCTTTTTATATTTTCGGGATAAATCCTAAATTTACATACACCCACCATGATAGCCCTGGAGGAGTGCTCCCCTTTGACACCTCACTCGACCCAATCGGTCTACTAGGGGACTCTATCGCCCCTGGAGATTGCCGATTATTCTCACGAAAACCCACGTATTTGGGACTACTTTCTGTCCGTGGAGACAGACCGCATCACCGCCAAACCGCATCACCGCGGAGGAATACCCTAACATGATCCAAGGTCAGATGATGCACGGGATGAGAGGATACAGGTCAGTACATGCTCAAGTGCACTCATTGACCTTTGACCTCCCCACCTCCACGTGACCTTCACAGAGGTCAGTGAGAGTCATTCGGGATGTTATATACTACTGGCTGTCAACATTGATCCGGCGCCCTGTTTTTGGCACTCGCAACCAATTCATCATAGTCAATGTTTCCTCGGAACATGGCAAGTCTCGTCAACCATGCCAAGTGTTGCTGTGTTGTTGTTGCCCCCAAGTTCGTCTGAAACAAGTTCATGGTTGACCATCCCCATTCTACCACGACAGTGCTCGGTGGTACGACTCCGGCTGCATCCAGCAGGAATGTTGTATTCCTGAACTTAGTTGTATAATCCGTCTCAGGAGAATGACACACCTTTTAAAGGTTGTCCATCTAAAATTCATCTTTCTCAGCTTCTTTCATGTGTCTATCCATGTCTGTCAAATTTCCCTCAGTTTCAGCTTTCTCCTCTCCCTTGAGTGTTTTATTTGTCGACTTCAGCTCCTTCATCTTCTGACGCTTCCAGGTCTTCTCCTTCCGCAATTCTTCCCTTAAATTGAAAATCGCCAGTTTAATGCCTCGAATTCCAAAAGTGCGTAGTGATTGACAGCTACTCTGAAGTCTTCTTCTCCATAAGTCTGTAACTGATCCTCAGATGATGGAAGTTTACCGGGTCCAAGACGCACAACCCCCGTAATTCCTCCTCAGAGTCGAGCGCTTGGACAATCTCGTCGCGGAGTTCTTAGGCAACTGGATTCAGCTTATCTTGGAAATACTGCTCCGGGTCAAAGGTACCAGTAGCTGGTCTACCCCGGGTAGCTCTGGTTAGACTGCTCCGTTCTTGAGCGATGTTATTGCGATTTCTGCATTGACTCATGGCACAGACTCTTCTCTGTTGTGCTTCCCGTATCTTCACTTGTGTCCGGGGCACGCTTGTATTACAGGAACAGTCCTCTCCAAAACAGGGATTTGAAATCCGTTGATCTAGGATTGCAAGAACTTCGAAGTTCTCCTTCGAACTATCATCTTTCGAAGTGTATCGGTCTGCAGCCTATTCTCTTCCAGCCATGTCACGACCAACAACTTCAGGCCTGCTGCTGTGCGATCTGTCACCCTCATCAGATCTACAAAGTCGACAATGATTTCACACTCTTTGTTGATTGTCCTTTGGTACAACTGTTCCTCTCGAGTTGCTGCATCTTGATTTTCATCCAACAACAATGCAAACATTGGTCTTGACCTGAAGAAGGCCAGTGTTTGCTCTTTCATCCAGTCATTGATACATTCGATGATGCCGTAAGGTGATCTTACGCTCGTATACTTTGCATTGTCAGGTGATGTTTTGATAAACTGCTGTAACACCTCTTCATTGATGGTCTCTCCGACAAAATGAAACAAGTCCCTGTAGGTTGAAATCTGAGGAAGTTTCTTCCTATCCATAAAGACTACGATTTGAAATAACTTCCTCATGACCTTTGCATTGTTCTCTCGTTGCCTGTTCTTCAATGATTTGGAGTCCTCCATTGAGCTTTTGATATCCTAATTTAGCATGACTTGTATTTTCAGAGCAACTGCATTGCTGTGTTTTGTGGACATCTGGTGTTTCTGTAGCAGGTTCTTTGGGGTTTTTCCTGAAGTTTTCGCACCTTTGGTGATACAGGATAATGCGTTTTTTGCCTTGTGACTGTTTGCACATCCAATTTCCTGTGGCGAGTCGAGACAGATAAGCCATGGATACTGTGTATTCCAAAACTGCAAGTTTTCCCATTGTACCCAGCTTTGGCCATCTGTAGCCCTTTGCTTACCCTAGTGTCCGCTGCACTTTCTTCTGTTGTACTTTCTGTATTGTCCTCGTCATGCGCAGGGGCTATAATGGATCTGATGGTGTCAGTGTATCACTTACCCCTGGATCAGTACCTTCGGATCCTAATGGACTCGGATCATCCGCGATGGGAGCATCTTGTTTTTTTTAATGGAATTTTCATCCACCGATCTTCTGCTCCCACATCCGGTTGTTCTGTCTGTTGGAGTGTGGAGTCCCTGGTATCTTCTGTGTCTTCCTGTATCTCTTGGTAGAAGAGATAAGATGCGCAGGCTTCACTTTCCTGGACTCCTATTTCACTATCCTGTCCCTTAATAGTGATTTTGAAGTCTGAATCTCGCTAAACGCGATCACAAACATACCAGGAATGTTGATACTGGATGGACATGAAATGTCCAGATGATGGACATGAAATGTCCATAGCTGGTGTAGCACAGCGGCCGTCAACCGATAAAACTTTTGACCAAGGGTGATTTGATGAGAAATGGTCACATCATCTGCATTGCCAGACACCGATCTCTTTCCACGCGTACCCCCAATTCAAATACCAAGACAGGTGGCAAATGAAGAATCTGCAAGTCAAGACTTTGGCAAGTAGGAGAACTGCACTTACAAACTGCCTTCTTTGCTGTGTGGAGAGCCAGTTTATCAGTTTATCTGGCCTGAATAGTTTCTCCCTTCATGTGCGATAGAAACACTGAGGTGTCAATGCATACTAGTGATGTTGATGAGGCACAATCCTCTTTGAGTGCAATATCGATTCTTCCAATAGGGGTTCCTGTTAGGGATTCCACTTGTGGTCAAGCTCTTGCCCATTCCACCATGACAGTTAGTTCAACCAGAAGTAGGTATTTCTCTTACGAAATATAAAAAGGCAGACACGAGCCAGCTCGTCTACTGAGAAAGAAATACAGATCTCACCAGGATATATATACAGATGGTTCTAAAGATGACTAGGGAGTAGCATGTGCTGCTATCTTTAGTTCCAAAACTAAAACCTGTCGACTACCAGGTAAAAATTCGATATTCACTGCAGAAGCAAAAGCTATATTGTTGGCTTTAGAAGGTATTGGGTTCACAAAATGGAAAAAATGTTCTATTCTCAGATTCACTGTCATGCCTCCAAGCGATTAAAAGTGGAACTTCGACTCATCCCACTATATTGAGTATTCTACAAATACATGACTAGATTTGATGAACAGATTGATATTGTGTTCTGTTGGTTGCCTAGTCATGTTGGCAGCATACGTCGTTGGCGCGTGTCCTTTTCCTTCCTGGATGTCTTCAGCTTCCTGTACATATCTTTGAATGTTGTCATCGTTGTTTCTAGGAATTCTAATCGCATCTTCTTGCTAGGGGTCAACAAAACCCCCCTCGCGTAGAAGTGTCCTTTTAACAGGTGTCCTGGAGGCACTTTTAATGAGTTCATTCACCACCGCTGAAAACTTGAATGGGTTTCTTGGGAAACCTTTTCTAGTTCGACTCACATCCTTTCTTGGGGCATCGGGGGTTTCATACCGAATAGTTTCTGTTGTGTTCTGATTTTCTTTGGGAAAGGCTCGTTGTACCCTCTTTCTGTCCCGGTTCTTCTCTCGGATACGTCGTTTCTTCTGTGATGTCAAATTTGCTCTCCAAAATATATTAAATAGAAATAGTCACATTAATGGAATGGTCCAAAATTTCACCAAATATAGACCAAACACGCGCAAGCAGAAGTGATAGCTTATCACAGGCACAAACAAATGCTATACATGACTTCTATTTAAAGCCATATATATCATTTACACATTCTGGGAAAAAGGCTGTTCTGAAAAGGTTGCAGAAGCAGAGACATACAATGACAAGAAGCCTTAGGTCCACTTACGAGATGTTTAAGGAAATCCTTCTTCAAAGAGTAACTACAACAAGTTCACAAAACTAACTTAACTAAGTGCCTAATCTTTGTCATTTTGAGTGTCCTGTATAATCAATTTCTAAAGAGAACTCCCTTTTTATACAGCATGAAGATAAAGGTTGAGGTAAAAATGCCCACAGAAATTCTATGTTGCATACAATCGATACCGATCATTCAGGATATTGTATCAAATTACAAAATGTCAGTCCGAGAACAATTGAATTATCACCTAAGCTATGATTTCCGCCTTCAAAAAGATCAGTCTTCAAGATATCAAATATCAACAATTTAATGTCCCAAGATATCAAATGCTAACAGCCTAAGATACCAGATGTCAAGACTCTGAAAGAGATATGAACAAGTGTCAAGAATTCAAATCTCCAAGATGGTCAGCTCCAGTAAGATTGATCCAGCTCTGGTAGTGGCTTTGTAATAAGATATCTAATCTCCACACTTCTATCTCCAAAGTTCAATCTCTCGGACACGTATCAATATATTCAACAACAAGTCTCAATCTCAGAATATGTCAATCTCTACGATATCAAAATAGGCAAATCTTCAAGATATCAGTTTAGCTTATCCTCGAGTAGCTAAATGAATATATAGCCCTCCATGATATCATTAACTGTGTTTCCAATCGTCTAGCAGAAACAAAATTATGTCGGGTTCTGGCAAATTATCCAACTTCTGAAATATGAGAATCAAAATTTACAAAGTTATGGTTATGAATTACTCAATATGCCGATTGATAAGACAAACAAATGTGTTAAAATTTATACGAACAGAAATCATTGACATAGCATGAGCAGCAAACGCAGGTAAGGCTACGCCAATATACGGCCTGTACTGTTCAGCTGTTGTTGTTGTCACAGAATTGTGAAAGAATCATAAACGACAGCACGCATTCTTATCGTTTCACCAGAACTGTCCATCCCCTGGAGAATACGGAATATGATACTCTCAGCGATATCCCTCAGCGATGTACCCTTTAGTCCGTCTTTTTTGTCGGAATCCCTTGATCATATATGCTGGTGATGTATGCCCACCGATGCCCACATCCAAGAGGTTTCAAAATGCCCGCTCTAAGAATGAAGTACCTTATACGCCTTCTTATTAGATACATGCGCGCCTTTCGTTTTACTATGTCTAGACCTGTATGGAACACGAACAAGATAATAATCGACCTCTGACTACAGTTAGAATACACTAGGAAATGGAATGTCAGTTTTCAGATCAGTATTTATGTTCGGAATGTCGAACTCTTTTTTCTGTTGAATCGTATAGTAGTTAGAGGGTTCCTCGTCATTCTAGACCGTATGATTGGTTAAAAAGCGGTCACATGATGCCAGTTCGATAGCAATGGCTTGTCGCAAGCGACTGCCAAAAAAGAGCCTGTTCAAGGTGTATTCCATGTCACGAAGATCTTGGTGAAACATTTTCTTATCCACTGTATAGATTTTAAGATTGTAAGAGATTCTTTTTATCGAGTGACTACTTTGGAAGATCGTCTTAGTCGGGTGAGAGAGGACTGTGTCTTGGGTTATTTGAGAGAAAATCGGTTTGTTGCATAAGTTTTAATATGTGTATGTTTTAATGTTACAAGCGTCAGATCCGTCATTCATAATTCAGCCGTCGTCCATTAGAGAATATCCGCGTCCATAATCCAAAGACCTATTCCATATAACAGTATTAGCACCAAATTCAAAAAAGACAATCATAGTATAAACATAGGCTTGTGTTGGATTACTGAGTTATTGGCTTGAGTAGTTAGAATTTTGTTTAATGGTCGCTGCGGTATCATATAATGGTTATCAAATACGAGTATACCAATTAAACCTAGATGAACAATTGAACATGTGACCAAACAGTTATCACCAAAAAAACCCCGCCGTTATGAGGTAATACAATAACTGTTCAGAAAATTTCTAATTTGAGGTCAAGTCAATGCTAATACTGTGCGGATGGGCTACCTGTGCGAGTAGGATGGAGTCTGTGTGGTAACCGGCTACCTGTGACAAGTAGGATGGAGTCTGTGTGGTAACCGGCTACCTGTGACAAGTAGGATGGAGTCTGTGTGGTAACCGGCTACCTGTGACAAGTAGGATGGAGTCTGTGTGGTAACCGGACGCTACATACACGTAGGTGCTGCTAGAGGAGTAGTCTGTCTGTTAGTCTGTCTGTCTGGTTTGACAGGGTTACTGGGAGAGAAACAGAACTAACAGATATTAGTTTTAAACTTTGAAATATCCTGACTCAATCTTAATAAATTAATATCCTATCAATGCGCCCCAATCGTACATGTCGCTATATAGGATCTTACGTATTTCGATTGAATTTGGTCTTCTGAGCGCCCATACCATGGATATTTAATAGCATTATGACATCATGGTCGCATCTGGACTCATCCATTTGGAGTCGGGGAGGGGAGATAGGTTCACTGTGTCCATTTACCCCAATGTTTACACCAAAGATCAGTCCATATATTTACCCCGTATTATGGTGCCACAATGTCGGGACCGCGGCAACATGAGAAAAAAGACACCCCGCCAGCGAGCCGGCTAATTTGGCTGAGCCAACCAAAATTCTTTGTCATCAATGTTCCCTTCAAAGCACTATGAAGCGTTCTCTGGATTGGTTTAACACGCGAGTTAGTACAAGCCTGTTAGATCCTACAAGCGAGAGTATCCAAACGGGGAGCAGATAGGATTTAATTTTAATTAGATTGATCCTGACTGCTCATGTTTGACTTGTTCACCAGATCACCCGTGTTGTTGACGGTCTCTTTGTTAACAATTGTGTCACGCCTAACTTCATGCGCGGTACTACTTTCTTCATTCGGGGGACGATTCAGACCGTGGGAATTCCAGGGTAAAGATATGAACGAATTTTTTTAATGTAAAGAGTTGATACGAGGTGAAATATTTTAGTTTTGCATTCCAAGAGACCGGACAAACAAGCTACCCAAAAGTTATGAACCCTCGATGTTCAGGTGAGTTGAACCATTGTACAGGTACTCATTTGGACGATTTTGTCTGGTGAAGTAGCCACCATGTTGGGATTGTTGGGATATATGCTCCAGATGTTGCTTGAAAAGGCTGATTTTACCGTTCTCAGCTCTTTGAGACCACCGCTGTAAGAGCGAATTCGGTCTGATCAGAGTGGTCATTTTCGTTTTGTCGAAATCTTTAGTCCTGGAACTACGTTGGGAATGGACGTTTTATATCTGTCCGCTGACCAACAGAATTATGTGAATGGATGGTCACCCCCCCCGCCCCCCTCCCACTTTCAGGCTTCGTCTGGATACTACCCGGTTTAGTTCCACGCCCAGCCAGTACCTGAAACGAATACTGGTTTCAGCAGCTGATCAGCTAGGACTGACAGTGGCAGCGGAATTATATTAAGTATCAGAGAGCTGTAGGTCTCGGTTATATGTTCTTTCATCCATTCGCTGAGGTTCCTTCATTGTGAGGACTCCGACACTGCTAGAGGTACAGGAATAATTGTCCTCTCAGCCAGTGCGCTGTCTGCAGTCAGACCCTCAGCCTAGCTTTTTCTCAAGGGTTGATACCTAGATCTTAAGTATTTTATTCTCATTTTCCGTCACTCATCGCTACATTTAGTCGTTCAATAGTTGCTTGTTGAGAGATCGAGTAGTCTCTCATGGAAATGTTTCATTTCAACACTGAGTGTGTTCTTAGCTTGAACTTTCAGATCGAGAAGAGCCGAGTTCAAAACGCGTCGAGATTCGGTTTGATCAGCTCCCGTTCTATCAACTTGTTTTTCAGTATTCCTACTGCGAAATAGGTACTGGCAATAACTTCGTGAGTGTTTAGGTGTTGGCTGATGGAAATGTCGTTTGAGTTTATGGGCGGTTACCGTTGTCTTCCGTCTACCATTGTTCAGCTCCTTAGATTTCCTCTAATGGGAGTAAGCAGTAACAAATCCAAACCAGCTGTTCATTGGACCTCATTACAGTTATCTGTAATTGCGACTTCAACGGTTCTGTTTTGGGGGATATCCCTTGCCAAGGCATCAGAAGCGGTATCTGGCAGAACCACCGTACTAGTGTCTTCAATTTCTAAGATTGTGTCATGGGAATTGACCTGCCCTGTGTTATCACATTCATACAATACCATAGGAGCCACCACACTGACACATGCCAATATTGCTGGGAGAGTAGCCAATTCACAATGTCAAGTCAGAAATGAAATGAACACAACCAGAGTTACAGAACCAATTTTTCACAACATAGAATCGCGAATAGTTTTGAGAACGATGAAATGAAGTGGAAAGCTTTGACGTTAATTATGTGATTCGAACAAATATGGGTGACACAGTCATTTGGTGTAAATAAATGTTAACATTGAAAATGTGAAGCTGAAATACCGCCGGCGTCTCGGCTGTCGCGAGAAAAGGCAGCTTGAGTGCTTAGAATTTTGTTTGATTGTCGCTATATAGCTGAAATATTGCTGAACGCGACATTAAACCTTAATTCTCTCTCTTTCTCTGTTGAGAAAGGATCACACTTCTCAGCTGCCACATTCTCCGTTGATGCTACTGGAATATACTCCTGCTCAATACAAGAGACTTGAAGGTAGATAGTTCATGTAGGATGCTATTGTCCGAGTCTGTGCGCAGCTGAAAAGGCTCAAGTCTAGACATATTGTTATCCCCAGACTTGGCTATTGTATGCATTGTCTCGTGATCCTTAGGGAGCATGTCAAAATTTGCACCGTTTTTCACGCATGCCCGTTCCGGTTGGGACGTGGTACAACCAGATTTTTTCATCGGCGCGGTCGAAAGTTCACGCTGGCCCGGTCCTTTTAGACTCTTCCAAAACTTTCTTTCGACCGCGGAACGAATAGAGTTGTTCGCCGACCAATAATGCCCACTTTTAGAAAGGACCGATCCCACTTTAGGGACCAGTCGTTTTTTAACTCCACGGCTGTGCGAGTTGGACCGCGTACACGGTCTGTTTTTCACGCGGAAATGCAAATAGAACGATCCAAATTTTGACATGCTCTCTTACATGGAGTATGGACCGAGGTGGTTGTTTATGCGGCTCCAATGCAACAAATTACAACACATATAAGGGAAGTGGGAAGAGGTGCCGACATACTGACAGAGCCACATGACTTCACAGTATAGTCTTCCGGTTAACCTATTCTAAAGCACATACCAAGAATCTAACGCAGGGTTATATCCAGGAATTTGAAGTAGTGTCCTTATTTGAAAAAAATCATGCCGAGCGCAGCGAGGCGTAGCTTACAGGCCGGGGTCCAGGGGCCGCCTAGGCCCCTGTAAGCTCTGGGGTCTTAGATGCTCTCAGGAGCATTCGAGCCCATTTCTGGCTATTTAAATCTCTTGTCAGATACCTGTAGATAATGAACAATTTACTTCTTTTTTTCCAAATTTTCACCACATTCAGGCTGATCTTGCTTGTGTTTCAAAATGACAAAGTTGAGCAGGGACTTGCTGCATGAATTTCCAGATCATTTACTTCCACGTGCTGTCAGATTGATACTATACCATGATGTCAACTTTGACTAAACTAATAACAACTAACCTTTTTGCTGATTAGACTAGGGCTCAGGGGCCGTCTAGGCGCCGAGAAACTCTGGGACCCTTGATGCATGTCTTGTCGATCAGACAAGCATATCATGCACATTTTACTTCTTGTTTAATCTGATCATCTGCTTTTAAAATTATTTACAGCTACTGCTTTCAAAATTTCTATTGAATAGATTCCTCTGTACAGTATTTTTATACCATGCTGTATATCATTCGAAGCTGATTCTCTTCCCACGTCGACTGCCTCAACGGGTTGAACATAATTTGTCCCAGCTTCGATGCCTGCATCATTTTCCATGTCGTGTTCAACATCTGCTTGACCTGTGTTTTCAATACCGGCAGCACAGCATCGAGCAAAGAGAACGTCGACTTTGTGGCAGTCAGACCCTTCATCTTCCTTTAGTTTTTTTTTCAAATGTCCAGCCAACACACCGCACCCTCTTGTGCGGCCGCTACCCTTCGTATTTTCCCCCAGACCGACCTTTCTGTCCCACCATGACGGACAACGCGAGAACGCACACGCTGCCTCGCTCTCCAGACACTCGCAGACGTACATATTTCCGACTTCATTCATAGTATAGACCTCTGCCTGGAGAATGAAAACTATCGCGCCCCCAGTGGCCAAGCTTATCAACGGATAGATGCATAGTTGTCTCCCTTGCCATAAGTTGTCGAATGCGAGTTGACACACACTCGTCCAGGTTTACGGCTTTCAAACATCGTAAAAAATCATCATTTGATTTTTGAAAAAAATCATTTGATATTTTGCAAAAACATATTCATTTTTAATTCATTTGATTTTGTACCTGTGTCCGTTTTACGGACGCTGTGAGACCCTAGATCTAACCCTGTTTAAACGATTCGTGATATGTGTTGTATCACAGGTACGCTTTTATTGTACCTGTTCATGTGGCAACTTGGATGATATGACCACACGGTATTAGATACAAGTCTAGAGAGCTATGATGAAAATGCCCTGTCAGCTCGTATATTTGTAATTGGTGAGCTAAACCGGGCATCTTCATGAATGTCGAGAAATCAGCTAAGATTGCCAATATAGAAAGTTCTGGGGGTACTATTTCCTTTACCATGCTCGCTAGAGTAGAATATTTGATCAGAAGTTTGGGGTCATTTCCAGGCCTAACCATTACTGACACTAAAATCTCCACAACCTTTGCCACCTACCCAGGGCATAGAAGTGTAAATGTGCTTTGGTGATGTAGGTCTGTTTGATTGGTTGTGTTGTTTTATAACCCTAAAGGAGCACAGTTCATAGTATGCCGGAGATATTTTCTCCATCAGTATGACAGCATGTGATTTTATCACTATGTACATGCCATCCATCAACATGGGCATATGCCAGGTTTTTATCTCGTGGTCTGGAGCATGGATGACGGTCGCGTCCGTCAAACAATAATCAGCCATCGTCCATTAAAGAATTTCCACGCCCATAATCCAAATACCTAATTCATATAGTAACAAAGGCTATGCACCAAATTAAAAGGATAATCATAGTATACATAAAACTAGGGTATTTCCTGCAAGATAGAAGCGGTCAACAGTTTTCATGATGTGCCAAAATTATCAAATCCGTATCGCTGATCAGTATTCTTAATCCATATGATATACGTTGAAGAGTCGTTTTCTAGAGTATGATGTATCTCAGTCACGCTTTGTTTGTGACTGTTCATATGAACACTATAATGATCTTGAAATACATAGGTTCATACTGCCCCTAGCCTCGGGTTAAGCGGAATTAGACACAAGTTACGTAACGTAACGCCATAGATCTCGCACACTACGCTTGTATTTTATATGTATTGTCAAATTTGAGAAACCTTGAGTGGAGGCGCTTATGATATAGCCCTGTTCAACAAGTTTCTGCAATAACGTTTTGTGACGTTGATTAAAATCGTCACATTTACCACAGGATCTAGCAAATGCTACTACTCATTTCCAGCCCTAACCATTAGATGGCATAAGAGAATCGCATATTCGGCTGATGTTTTCACAGTTGTGCAGTTTTCGTTTTTCTCATTTCTTTGTTAAACCTGAAAATTTTTTTCTCTCTCTCTCTCAAAACTAAGGATTTGGCAGACCCTTCCAATGCCGTCGACAACTCCATTCTCATGGGAAGTTGCAAAGAATTTCCAGATGAAGGTTTTATTGTACCTGGTTGATATAAAGTGAACAAGCTTCATCATCTACTTGTTTTTAAACTCTGACGAGGGGCCATTCACTATAAAATTATATCAGGGAACTTTGGTTTCGGATGATGATTCTATCATTCAGGTTTGTGAGAAAAGTGAAGGCCTTATCTTTTCCTTTGTCTTTCGGTGCAAATTAAATGGAATTTGTGAGAACCTTCAGCTTTCTCTTGACCCCAGGGTAGGTTGTATTTCATTTTGACTTTCGCTTGTCTTCCTTTCATTTTACGCACTTTGACGCCTTTCAGAGATGTGACGATCTTCACAATTTCCGCTTTCTAGCTGTTTCAAAGATGAACAAAAAACGTTCAAATAAAACCATCTTCTCGTCAGCTTAAGTCACAGTTAACTTCTATTACCTGCAAGAAAACGTCCCTTCATCGATGCGTAGTTGTTGTCGTATCAAGCTGAATTGTTTGAAGTTGTGGATGCCAAACGCAGTAATTTCTGGCGCCAATTAACTTTTTTTATTGAAAAAGAGAGGCGTGGACTGGATTTAACACTTGATCAAAAACAGAAAAATATTGGAAAGAAGTTGGCACTTTACATGAAACTGCAATTCAAAACTAGTGACGATAAATTTGGACACGTGAAAGAAGAAACCGGGAGGGGGGAGGGGTACGGAGGTACTCCCCCGAAAAGTTTTGAGATTTCATACGCTTACTGATTTTCGACCCATTTCAAGGCACTTCAGTCACATTTATTGGGGGTCGAAGTGGGCCTTGACCAAACCTCCCTCCCTTCCTCTTTTCAACTCGGCCGCGCCTTCGCTATCCTGTGGGAGGGTAAATTTGGGGGAAATTCGAAATAGGCCTGGCCTCATGGGGATGATCTTTGAAATTTAACTTAGTGAATTTTACATGAGCGAGAAGTAAGACCTCAAATTTGCGTCCACTACGGCCTGAACATTAATGGCATGATGCAGTTTCCTACAGACGTAAGAAGGCTCGCCTTCCTTAGGATCTGTTACCGGTATTAGAGTGCCACCAGCTGACATCAAGTATGCTATAGCCAGGCAACTGGTGTGTGTGTTGGAGGAGGGGGGGGGGGAGGTTAGGATAACTCATAGCCACTCCTACCTTGCAGCCATGTCTTTTCAGCATATGTTTTTTTCCTTCTGGAGGATGACTGTGTTAGAGAATTTATCAAATATAAGGGTCTTACTTGTATCCACGCCATCGGCCAATACAGGTGTTCTCTGCGTCTTCGCCTTCGGTTTCCCTGCTTGTACTACGCCATCTTGAACATTCTACAATAGTATGGCTATAGATTTCATCAACAGATTGACGTTTTGTTGGTTGCCTGGCCACGTTGGCATCAAAGGAAATACTGAAGCGGATGAAATGGCTATGGCAGCCCTAGATAATGAGGTTGATCTTGTTGGAATCCCATATAGCGATTTCAGACCCTCTATCTGTGCTTATATGAGAAAGCTGTTTCAATCTTTATGGGATGATGTGGATAATAACAAACTTCATGAGTTTCAAAAAACTGTAGGATATACTCATCTGAGCACCCGGAAACCTTTCCATCAAGCCATGATCAGGCGATGTAAAATCGGCCATACCCGATTAACTCACGAATATTTACTAATAAAGGAACCAGCCCCAAGGTGTATTCCATGCCACGAAGAGTTCACAGTGGAACATATTCCGATCGGCTGTATGGATTTTAAGATTGTAAGAGATTCTTTTTGTCAAGCAGCTAATTTAGACGATCTTTTAGTCGGGTAAAAGAAGACTGTATTTTAGGTTATTTGAGAGAAATGGGTTTGTTGTATAAGTTTGAATGTATGTACAAACTGTTTTTTTTTTGGTGTGTTGTGTTGCTCACTTCTGGATTGCTGGGTTGTTGACTTGTTTTGTTGGGATAGTTGAATTTTGTTTGATCGTCGCTATATAGCTGAAATATTGCTGAACACGACGTTAAACCTTAATTCGCTCTCTCTCTCTCTCTTTCTCTCTCACATATGAAAAGGCACAATCAAAGCGTAATTGAGACAGGATACCCTAGATAATGACTTTACAGCAAAACTATATGCATTAAGAATACTGATATTTTTGGAACATCATGATGTCTTGCCGGCATCACTGAAAACTGTTGACCGCTTCTCTCTTGCAGGAAATCATATAGATGTGATTTATACTATGATGGTTTTTTTTCTAATTTGGTGCTAATGATTTTATATGGAATACGAATTCTCTCTCGTCGACCTTATGACAAAAGAGATGATTACAATTTCGACATCGTAAACTATCCCTTTCTGGACAGTAATATTCCAGTGGGACCTGCATATGGCGTATACATATCTCGCTTAGTAGCATTTGCTAGATCCTGTGTTAAATGTGACGATTTTAATCAACGTCACAAAACATTGATGCAGAAACTTAAAAAACAGGGCTATTCCACCAAGCGCCTACACTCAAAGTTTCTCAAATTTGGCGATACATATCGCATGCTGATAACAAAATACGAACGTAGCGTGCAAGATCTATGGCGCTACGTTTCGTAACTTGTGTCTAATTCCGCTTAACCCGGGACTAGGGGCCGTATGAACCCATGTACTTCAAGATCATCATGGTACTCATATGAACAGTCACAATCAAAGCGTGACTGAAATGCATCTTTTTTTAGATGACGACTCTATAACGAATATTATGGATTAAGAATACTGATCAGCGATACGGATTTGATATTTTTGGAACATCATGATGTCTTGCCGGCATCATTGAAAACTGTTGACCGCTTCTCTCGTGCAGGAAACAAGCCTATGTTTTTGTATACTATGATTGTCTTTTTGAATTTGGTGCTAATACTGTTATATGGAAAACGGAATAGGTCTTTGGATTATGGACGCGGATATTCTCTAATGGACGACGGCTGGATTATGAATGACGGACTAGACGCTTGTAATTTCATTGGATCATGGACGCAGAAGACGGCTGAATATTGAGAGAGAGAGAGAGAAAGAGAGAGAGGTTTGATGTCGCGTTATTGAATGACGGACTAGACGCTTGCATTACGTTGGGCTTTCCATAGATTCCTTCACATGGATTTCAATATTGCCGAGCGCTATATAGCTGAAGTGCTACTGAACGCGACTTTAAATGTAAATCTGTCATTCTCTGTATGCCAGAATTCAGGTCTAGACCGGACGTTCTTTGAAGAAACGAAATTTGGCGTAGTAACAGCTAGGTTGGCTTATGTATAAAATACTGTATTAGGCATGATATAGTTAAAAGGAAATATTGCCTTTCTGGCAACACGGTCCAAATTTACGTTTGGTTTTGTGACCCGGTTACATTTCTTATACTGCTAAAGATTGATGTGTTTTGTTGGTTGCCTAGCCACGTTGGAATCGAGGGAAATACTGAAGCGGATGAAATGGCTAAGGCAGCCCTAGATAATGAGGTTGATTCTTTTGGAATCCCAAATAGCGATTTCAGACCCTCTATCTTTGCTGATGTGAGAAAGCTGTCAATCTTAATAAATTAATATCCTGTCAATGCTCCCAAATCGTACATGTCGCTATTTAGGACCTTAGGTATTTCAATTGAATTTGGTGTTCTGAGCGCCCTTGTCATGAATATTTAATAGCATTATGACATCACGATCGCATCTGGACTAATCCTCCTGCAGTCGGGGAGGGGAGATAGGGTCACCGTCTCCGTTTACCCCAATGTTTACACCAAAGACCAGTCCATATATCTAACCCATATTATGGTGACAGAATGTCGGCACAGCGGCAACATGAACAGACACCCAAACGGCGCGGCGTTTGATTAGGATGAGCCAATAAAAAATTCTCTGCCATCAATGTTCTCTTCAAAGCATTATGAAGCGTTCTCAGGATTAGTTGACACTCGAGTAAGTGTTAGCCTGTTAGATCCCACAAGCGACATATCCAAATGGGAGAGCAGATAGGATTTAGTTTTAATTAGATTGGAAAGCTCTTTCAATCTTTATGGGATGCTGTGGATAAAAACAAACATCATGAGTTTCAAAAAACTGTAGGATATACTCATCTGAGCAGCCAGAAACGTTTCAATCAAGCCATGGTCCGGCGATGTAGAATCGGCCATACCCGATTAACTCACGAACATTTACTAAAACAAAGAACCAGCCCCAAGGTGTATTCTACGCCACGAAGATCTCACAGTGAAACATATTCTGATCGACTGTATCGATTTTAAGATTGTAAGAGATTCTTTTTATCAAGCAGCTACTATAGAAGATCTTTTAGTCGGGTAAAAGATTGTATTTCATGTTATTTGAGAGAAATCGGTGTGTTGTATTAATTTTAATGTATGTACATGTTTTTGGTGTGTTGTGTTGATTACTTCTAGATTGCTGGGTTGTTGACATGTTTCTGTTGGAATACTAACATTTTCGTCGCTATAAAGGCCCATTTCCACAGCACGCGTCGCGGCAACCACAACTGCAAACCACAAAATTTTGCGGTTTGGTGCATTTCCACAGCACGCGTTATGACAGCGACACTCCCGTCTTTCCAGCCATTCAACGGAAGGGATTCCCCTCAACGTAGCCGGGCTAACGATTTCTATCTCCTTCGATTGGTCGATAGTTCAACGACAATGCGTTGAAATAGCCCTTGTTCTAATTTGTCGCGCGTCAAAAATGTGGTTCTGATGTCGCCGCGACTGACGTGTGCTGAGAGTACTACACCATTGAATAACATGAGGGCTATTTTTTCGGATGTGGTTGTCGCTGCGAAAACGCATGCTGTGGAAATGGGGCTTAAAGCTGAAATATTTCTGAACGCGACGTTAAACCTTAATTCTCTCTCTCTCTATCTCTTTATCTAATCGTTTGTATATAAATGTATAAATAGATTTTGTAATCGGAGCTATCTCCAAAATGGTCGAGATATATTAATTACAATTTGGGGATTCTGTAGAAATATTATAAACAGTCCTGTCGCCAGTTCCGATCCACCAAAGTGAAATTTTCATCTGTTTGAAAAGGAAATGGTATGATTGAAAAATTCATTATCAGGATCGCAATACAATTGTCTACAGGTGTCAGTCCCGACCCACTGTCGCCAGTTCCGATCCAGCCTCGTTTTGTCATTGACCTTTGGCCCAGATATATACGAATGTAATCGTCAACATAACTTTTCCCCAAAAATAGGGTCCTAGTTGGATATTTCGTTTTGCATGTCTTCGTCTCATAAGTGTACATTGGCGGGTTGGAGGATGAATTGACATGGTCCAGCCAAGATAGATTGGACATTGAAATATCTCCGATGACTTAGGAGCGTTTACTCACTGGAAAAAATGTTAATTCGCTGGTAACGTTATTCATTTTACCTGTGAATAACAGAATAATGAAAAGGAATGCGAATCAGCAATCAAGTTGCGAATTTACGTAGTGAACGCTGCGTTTGCAAGACCTTTTCGGGCCATGGTACGGCCCAGCTTGGCCAACCATGAAAGATGGTGGTTCAGAATCGGCTCCGTCAGATGTTGTCAACGTTGGGGCGGGTAGCCTTTAGAGTGACACTAGATCGAATACATTTATGACAGAGACGTAATAACATAAGATATTTATATGTGAGAAATAAAACATCAACACTTTGATCGAAAGCGCCAGCAAACGACACTGTTTTTTCGTGACGGCTGGTCATGGCGTTTGTACTAATTACAAGCGTCTAGTCCGTCATTCATAATCCAGCCGTCGTCCACTAGAGAATATCCGCGTCCATAATCCAAAGACCTATTCCATTTTTCATATAACAGTATTAGCACCAAATTCAAAAAGACAATCATAATATACAAAAACATAGGCTTGTTTCCTGCAAGAGAGAAGCGGTCAACAGTTTTCAATGATGCCGGCAAGACATCATGATGTTCCAAAAATATCAAATCCGTATCGCTGATCAGTATTCTTAATCCATAATATTCGTTGTAAAGTCGTCATCTAAAGAATGATGTATCTCAGTCACGCTTTGATTGTGACTGTTCATATGAGTACCATGAGGATCTTGAAGTACATGGGTTCATACGGCCCCTAGCCCCGGGTTAAGCGGAATTAGACACAGTTACGAAACGTAGCGCCATAGATCTTGCACGCTACGTTCGTATTTTACTATCAGCATGCGATATGTATCGCCAAATTTGAGAAACTTTGAGTGGAGGCGCTTGGTGGAATAGCCCTGTTTTATAAGTTTCTGCAACAATGTTTTGTGACGTTGATTAAAATCATCACATTTAACACAGGATCTAGCAAATGCTACTAAGTGAGATATGTATACGCCATATGCAGACCGATGTAGTCGTGTGTATGGAGTGGGTCTGTAAAGCTATCTCGTAACAAAACCAATGAATGCATAATATATTATAATCATGATTGGAAAATTGATCAACCTGTTCGACTGCACCAAATGTTTTAAGATTTTGTGTGACCTTGATTGTGACAAAAATCAATGTTTTGGGAAGTGAGTCGGAAATGACACTGGATCGGAACTGGCGACTTGACTGCAATTGTTTCATTGATTGCATGTGTAACGTGTGCCGGGCCGGTCAATGAACGGGACGTAGCCGAGCTAGGTCTCGTTATATGGTAGCGTGCAAGCTGTCAGGCCGCGGTCCCTGCCGACAATAATCCTTGCCAACTAGAGATTCACTTCGACCTGTCACCTTGTCTGGATCGAGAAAGTAGGAGAGTGTAGAGACAACCAAGGCTGATATAGAGTCAAATAATATGCAATAATATTCAGTTAAATGTACAGGATGATCGCGGTTCAAAGACGTAAATATGTACACTGTTAATATAAAGTGCCGTGTAAAGGGCGGCCTGGCTGCTGGCCCTTTCCACACGGTAGGTAATCGTAGGGGCGGCCTGGCTGCTGGCCCCTCTCTTGCTATGAAATGTCGTTGGAGCGAGGCTAAGGATAGCGGTTCGACGTCCTTCTTTCTTCCGGCTGTTGGATCGAGGCTATGGATATAGTGGCTCTCCTCCCTCTAAGGTAGGTATATCGTCCCCAAAAAACGTCGTGGCATCCCACCGTGGATATGATCGTCTTCTCTTTATAGGTGCGTATGGTCCCATAGATTGCTTCGTCTTGTTACCGGGGACATGACGGTGTCCTCACTGCGGCCTGCAGGAACCGCCATGCCCCAGTCCATCTCTGTATAATGTTTTTTTTCTGTTTCCGTTTTTCTTGATGGGTACATAGATTAAATCATCAAAGTTAATTACATAGGCCTAAGTTCCATAGGGGAGTTATAGGTCCTGCAGGAAACCAGCTGTCTCCTGTGTGGTCCAGGACCTGGTTCGGTATGTCCGCCCTACCACAACTCCCATGCCATCCCGACGAATTGTTTCCACGCAAGCCTCGTTTCTCACCGAGATGAGCTCCTGTCGGCTGGGGTCTAGACTTATGCGGGCCAGTGCCGGGTACTTTTCCCTGGGGTCCGACCGCCCACGGGTCCAATTTGAGGGACCCGCTCGTCCCCCCGCATATTGCCTTTGGGCATCCGGAGTGTTCTCTCCCGGGGAGTCGGCCAGCGGCGACAATGGGATAATGGGGGTCGCCATGATGGTTACTTCGTCGGCCACTCCAAGCCAAGCCTCCGCGGCTTGGTCCCGTGGTGGGGATGAGGGTCCAGGCGTTGGATCATCCTTGCTAATTGAAGTGGAAGCCGGCGGGGGCCGGGTGGCAGGGACCGGGTATGCTCGCCGTGCCCTGGCGCTGGTCAGCCTCTCCCCCTCCAGCTGTTCTGATGCTGGTCGTCCTTCCTCTCTTGAATGGACAGTACCACCCCCCTTCGGGCCTTGGGCTTTTTCGGGTGCGTCCTCTTTCGCGGTCCATCCGGCCGCTCCAAGTGACTGGGAGATCGCTCTTCCTCTCTTCCTCTCTTATGGCTATGTTTGGGCATCTTGCTCTGAAATAAGAGGAAAGTAGAATTGTCTTGCTTTGGAAGGACAGGGTAGTCACTTTTATCAGATACATTCTTCCCCTTAATGGTTTTATGGATTATGCGGAGACCAGTGGTATGTTCGTCAAACGGGACGGTCGGGCTTGGTACATAACCGGCGCGCTTGCACGTCAAAACATAGTTCTGAAATCGCCCTGGTCGTCGCGTTTCTCGACCGCATCTAGTTCGTGTCGTTTCAGCTGTCTCAACCTCGTCCTCGGAACCACCCAACGGTGGACCAGTCACACGTGAGTCCGCAACACGTCTGGGAGCCCTTGGTGTGTTGCTCGTGTTCGTCGGCACGGTGGGGTAATCCACCGGGTAAGGAAAATGCTCCTCTGTTGGTCTTCAGGCTCGGTTTCAACCTCATCCTCGGCGTCATCCCCAGATTCTTCGCTGCTTTCTCCAGCGGTAGTCCGTTGATGGCAAGGGTTAAGGCGATCGTCTTCGCCCTGGATTCGTAACATCAGATATGGCTTCTTTCACCGTGAAGGGGCCAGCCATCGATCTCTGAGCTTCGGATTTTCTCCTCTTCGTTTAACCGAGGTGTGTAAATAAACCAAGTCGCCTGGAGAATAGGTGTTTTGATTAGCCCGGGTATTGTATATCTTCTCCTGTCTCCCCAGGTTCTTAGCAGTCGTCTCCCTGGCCTTTTGGTGTAGCTCGACCAGCTCATCACGTAGATTTTCTACCCAGGCAACAGGTTCACTCTTTTCAGTGGGCGATGCTCCGAGCGTCAAGTGAGAAGGTACAGTTACCTCCCTTCCAAACATCATCATGTTTTGTGACAGTCCCGTTGTTTCGTGGACCGTGGACCGATAAGCCAGAAGAACGAGAGGCATGTGCAGGTCCCAACGCCCGGGATGTCGATCAACACTAGCGTGTAACATCTGTGCCAATGTGCGATTAAACCTTTCAATCATACCGTTGGACTGGGGGTGGTAAGCGGTTGTCCTCGTTTTGCGCATACCCGGAATTCTGCACACCCCGCTAAATAGACGGCTTTCAAATTGGCGACCCTGGTCCGAGTGGATGAAGGTGGGGACGCCGAACCTGGATACATAATGGTCCACCAGTGCTTGCGCCACGGTCGAGGCCTCCTGGTTGGATAGAGCCACTGCTTCGACCCAGCGAGTGAAGTAGTCTCGTATCACAAGAATATATGCATTTTCGCTGTCCGTCGCTGGTATCGGTCCACGTAGGTCTACGGCTATCCGTTCTCCGGGATTTCCCGTCATCTGTCCTCGGTGTGGACCTCTGGGTTTCTTGCCCGTGCCCTTGCGTGGGCTGCACACCTCACAACTTCTGCACCAGTGTCTCACATCTGTTTGAAGATGCGGCCAGGTATAGGCCTGCCGGATTTTCGATATCGTCTTCATCACGCCAAGATGTCCCCCAGTGGGTTTATCGTGGCACTCAGCCATGACCCTTCGTCTCAGGATTCGAGGAACAACCCACAATCGACGAACAGTTCTCCCTCGAGTGTCAACCCATCTTCTCACAAGCACCCCATCTTGGACATCAAACAGTTTGTACATACCCCAAAGGCATTTGGTGACTGTGCTGTGTGCGCTGACATTTCCCCACGCCGGACGTGTTCCTTGAGCAACCCATCCAAAGACTGGTCCGATGTCGGGATCGTCTGCCTGAGCCTGCGCAACGTCTTCTCGTGACGCCATCAGCCTAATTAATCGTGCCGTCGGATCAACTCTGGGGGCCCCTGTGTCTCCACACTGTTTACATGGTCTTCTACTCCGGACATCTGCATTTCCGTGTTTCTTTCCTGGCCGGTGTTCGATCGTAAAGGTGTAAAGGGACAGGGTTTGAATCCATCGCGCCAGCTGGCCTTCGGGTTCTTTGAAATTCATGAGCCAACATGAGTTAACATGCGACCCAACATGCAGACGAAAATGTTAGGAAAGTAATAATGTATACAAATTATTTCCCTTTGGTTAGAGATGGCGTTGCGTTGAAAGGAGCGTTGTCATACGTGCAACTAGATAAGTGAAATACCGCGCTGCCATTTGCAATTTAAGGGAGAACAAGAAAACTGAACAATTGAGAAAATAACATTGATTTTCATTGGCTTCTGCTAAATTATATGAGACAGGCAACCGTACAAGGAGTATCTTTTCTATTCTGCGTACTTCTATATTGAGGTGTTCAAATTATTCATGACTGTGACGTAAACTCGGCCAAGTTTAACATAATTATATGATCGTAGATTTCATCAACAGAGTGATGTTTTTTATTAGTTGCCTAGCCACGTAGGCATCGAAGGAAATACCGAAGCTAATGAAATGGCTAAGGCAGCCCTAATTAATAAGGTTGATCCTGTTTGAATCCCATATAGCGATTTCATACCTTCTATCTGTGCTTATGTGAGAAAGCTGTTTTCAATATTTATGGAATGCTGTAACTCAGAAACTCTAGCTGTGATAGGTGATTATGTGATACGGGGGCGTGGCTTTCCTATCACAGGAGTCCGATTCAGCAACAACAACCACAAAATAGAGCTTAGCCGATGTTTTCTGGCTAGGGATGCTGTGGATAATAACAAACTTCATGAGTTTCAAAAAACTGTAGGATATATTCATCTGAGTAGCCAGAAACGTTTCGATCAAGCCATGATCAGGCGATGTAGAATGGACCATACCCGATTAACTCACGAACATTTACTAATGAAAGTACTGATGTTTCCGTTGATCCATAAACTTAAAATGTATGAATACCTAGATCTGACATCATCTGTATTGCAATAAAACTTGTAATTGGTTGTAAAACTTGTTATGCAATTATGAAAAAATGCATAGATCACTGGCAGCTAGCTCTGGTATAGCCTGGTTCTATACTACGTGAGAACAACGCTATGGCTGCAAACCAATCACCAGATCGAGTTTTTGGGAAAGTGCCGTACGGGCAATATTTGCCGAACCAATTGACCATAACCAATAAAATAATTCGATGCTATGTCCACTTACCTTTCATAAAACACCTTGTTTATGAGTGAATGTCCGTTTTTAGCTTGGCAAGAGATATAAACTCGGGCGAGGGGGGTAAAACTGTCCACATCGCCGCCATCTTTACATCGATCAGAACGCTGATTACGCGCCACAACAACTCGCGATAAACACTACACGCACAACGGCGATGTGGACAGTTTTAACCCCCCTCGTCCGAGTTTAGACGTCTTGCAAAACTAAAAATGGACAGTCGCTGATAAACAAGGTGTTTTATGAAAGGTAAGTGGACATAGAATCGAATTATTTTATTGGTTATGGTCAATTGGTTCGGCAAATATTGCCCGTACGGCACTTTCCCAACAACTCGATCTGGTGATTGGTTTGCAGCCATAGCGTTGTTCTCACGTAGTATAGAACAAGGCTATACCAGAGCTAACTGGCAGCGGGAGTCTGTAAATACATGTGTAATTAAATAGCTTGTATGGGGGTCATTCTCAAGGAAAGACACATTTTCACTTGGGGAAATATCTCAAAATCAAGATCACCAATGAGTACAGAATTCGATTTCAACAGAGTTGAAGGAAACTACAGATATTTTGATCTATATCTCTATAAAAATGAAGCGGGCATTCTCTCTCGTCGACTTTATGACAAAAGAGATGATTACAATTTCGACATCGTAAACTATCCCTTTCTGGATAATAATATTCCAGTGGGACTTGCATATGGCGTATACATATCTCGCTTAGTAGCATTTGCTAGATCCTGTGTTAAATGTGACGATTTTAATCAACATCACATAACATTGATGCAGAAACTTAAAAAACAGGGCTATTCCACCAAGCGCCTACACTCAAAGTTTCTCAAATTTGGCGATACATATCGCATGCTGATAGCAAAATACGAACGTAGCGTACAAGATCTATGGCGCTACGTTTCGTAACTTGTGTCTAATTCCGCTTAACCCGGGGCTAGGGGCCGTATGAACCCATGTACTTCAAGATCATCATGGTACTCATATGAACAGTCACAATCAAAGCGTGACTGAGATACATCTTCTTTTAGATGACGACTCTGTAACGAATATTATGGATTAAGAATACTGATCAGCGATACGGATTTGATATTTTTGGAACATCATGATGTCTTGCCGGCATCATTGAAAACTGTTGACCGCTTCTCTCTTGCAGGAAACAAGCCTATGTTTATGTATACTATGATTGTCTTTTGAATTTGGTGCTAATACTGTTATGTGGAAAATGGAATAGGTCTTTGGATTATGGACGCGGATATTCTCTAATGGACGACGGCTGGATTATGAATGACGGACTAGACGCTTGTAATTCATTGACAAAACACCTTATAACGCGCACAATAAATGCAGACATTCCGAATAATAAACTTTTCATAACACTTAACGGCTTCAACCATGTCACTTGTGCTACACAGGAATGATCAGTATGTTGGGCACTAGGAGGACAGAAATAGGAAGATACACACATGCTAGGCGATGCATTGCATGTAACCATGACTAATGATGAAAAAATATAGGATTTAAGAAAATAAGTTTGTTTTTAATATCCTAATTATGCTACCTAGCTGACCAAAATCAGCCAAATGGACCGCATGTATCAACCATTCATGTAGATTCTGTATAATAAACATATTTATTCTTGATGCTGACTTTCTGCTAATCGAGTTTGTTTCTTTCTCAAACTATGGGACAATTTAAACAAGTGTTTCTGCATTCCTAGACGATTCTTCCATCTGCAACACCAATGACTGTCCGGTAACACCAGTGACTGTCCGGTAACACCACTGACTGTCCGGTAACACCATTGACTGTCCGGTAACACCAGTGACTGTCCGGTAACACCACTGACCTCTTGTAACACGTAGCACTCATTAATTTGTTTATAGACGCAAAAATACACTTTGCAAGTGAAGAATATTTAGGGGCAAAACACATGAAAAGCCGTCTGATAAAACTGCTTCTTCTTCTTCAAATATTTGTCCAACTGAAATGTAACACCAGTGACAACCCGGTAACACCAGTGACCTCGAGTAACACCACATACCTCGTGTAACACCATTGACTAATTTGTTCATAGAGGTAAAAGTGCAGCCATAAGTGAAAGCTACTTAGGGGCAAAACACCTATGTGACATGACTCCTTATATAACTTAGTATTATCTGAAAGAAAGGTAAATTTAAGTGAGAAGATGGTTGGGATTGTTTTTCACCAAACTGCGTTATCCAAGATGGCCGCCGTCGGCCATCTTAGATTCCAACCATCCCAAAAATGTTGTGAACGCGATATCTCGAGAACAGTTAAACCGATTGACTTCAAACTTGGGGGGTGACTTGACATCAGTGAGAAGATGGATGGGATTGTTTTTCACCAAACTGCGTTAAACAAGATGGCCGCCGTCAGCCATCTTAGATTCCATCCATCTCCAAAATGTTATGAACACGATATGTCGAGAACAATTCAACCGATCGACTTCAAATCTGGGGAGTGACTTCACACCAATAAGAAGATGACTGGAATTGATTTTCATCAAACTGCGTTAACCAAGATGGCCGCCGTCGACTATATTGTTAACGAGATATCTCAAGAACAATTCAACCGATCTACTTCAAACTTGGGATGGCTTCACAATGGTGTGACATTTTCCGTCCGTCCTTCCGTCCGTCCGTCCGTCCCACCCATGTTGTGAACGCGATATCTCGAGAACAATTCAACTCATCAACTTCAAACTTAGGGGGTGACTTGACATCAGTGAGAAGATGGTTGGGGTTGTTTTTCACAAAACTGCGTCTTCCAAGATGGCCGCTGTCAGTCATCTTAGATTCCATCCATCCCCAAAATGTTGTGAACACGATATCTCGAGAACAATTCAACCGATTGACTTCAAACTTAGCAGATGGCTGGGATCTCAGAAGAAAGTCACTCATTTTTCGGCACAACTATGCCACCGGATGATCTTTCTCGATCACCCTGTCCCCTTTCTTCCATAGACAACTTACAACATTGTCCTTCACAATTATATCTCCTTCACATCAACAACACCACACTCCTAGCAACAATTTACCGTCACACAAAATATATATGGTGATTATATCCCGTGTGTGTGAGAAGCCCATTTCCAGACAAGCTTTTTGGCGGGGGACCTGCTAGCTACTCAGCTTGCTTACCCTTAATTGAGGGTTCTGGTGACATCTTACCCGAAAACATCAATCGGGACAGTACTTGCAATAAGTTCTTCGTACTCTACTAACTGAATACTACGAACAATTTGAATTTTTCCAACCGTAAGGTTGGTTAGAATGAAATTCAGGTCGAGTGACACAAAATGCGCCTTTCCTTGGGCTGCATGTCGGAAAATCTTTAGTCCGGTCAACTTTTGTGAAATGTTTGCCAATATTCTGTCTATGCTGACCAAGAAAAACTCCTTGAGGATATATGTATCCACCATAGGAAACATGTGACAATGCTGCAGGCCTATGATAGTAAGAGTAGGCCTGCAACATTGTCACATGTTTCCTATAGTATTCACATAGTCAACGGCCAAATTTCAAGATTTTAAATCTGGCATCTACATTATGCCTGATACAAAGTAAGGTATTAAGCAAGATAAATATTCAACTCCCAAGGTTGCAAATGTGAATTTGATAACAAAAATATCAATTCAAGTAGAGAGAACAGGAACAAAATGTGTAGGTCTACGTGCAGCTTCCTAATAATTTATTCGAAAAGGGCATGCACCTTCGACTCAGAAGAAACGATCAGATGATACCTAGGGGAATTTAGAAAAGAAGGATCTGTTTATTCTTCAAGTAAATCACAATAGCTCAGTCATCAGCAATAGGCTACAAAAAATTATAAAACAGGAGAAAATCTCGCAGAAAGATAAGTAAAAATTATCCGATAAATAACAACAACAACTCGTCTTGCTATTGTTCCCTGTGAAAAAGTTGATTATGTCACGCCTAGACTGCAATATTATAGTTGTCGACTGATCGATGTTGAGATAAATGTATATTTCATTATGCAAGACCGAATCACTGAAGCAGTGTGCAGATGTCAAGGAGAGGTCACGCAAGTGTAGTGCACACGTCAAAATCGACAGACCGCTGGCGCAGACAAAACCAAGTCAGCCTCAAGGTGTATTCCATGCCACGAAGATCTCACAGTGAAACATATTCTGATCGACTGTGCAGATTTTATTCAAATATGCTAGAACACTCAACACAAATAAAAAAAACCCCCAAGACTCAATAATTTGTTGGATGGATATCGGCCACAGCTTTGTTATAAAATACACATTTCGGTTACTAGATCCCCACGGGCAAGCTGGACGCCAACCTTACGGTGCGGTATATGTAAATTACCATTGTTCCCTGTGAAATTTATTCCAGGCAAGGCCCTATCCCCATGAAATTCATATGCGAATCATTAAAATCATTATATTAAATTGCTTGCTGTGAAATTACCAGGCAAGCTTCCTATGGGTTACATGTACATAGGCGAATTTATCAATTAAACCATAATCGTATACTCCATGTGAAAATTCCCAGGCAAGTCCGCCATCCCTATGGTCTTCATATGTGAATTTATTAAAACCATACCTGGTTCCTGTGTAAAATACCAGGCAAGCCCAACATGCCTATGGAACACATGGGCCATATTTCCCGTAGTTATAGTCTGCCCGCAAAGATCCAGCCACCGAGAGTGTCTATTACACACTCGCCACTCACATCCCAAGGGCACCTGCACTAAATAACCCTAACTTAACATGCTTATTAAACAAAAACTTGTTTTTCGGTGGTGATGAATGTTCTAGGACACCTTGCAATGTGTTAATGAAAATATCATTTAAGATTGAGGATAAATGTACTCCATCATAGCGATATAACCCGGTTATTTCATGAGTGATATCGCCATGCTTCATGATTTTACCACCTACTTCCCGAATTGCTGCGGCCGTTTTCCTATTTACATACTTTCATTGCTCTAACATTACGTGCTCCATGCCAGTATAACCGAGGTAACCGGACACACCTTGCGCGCTGGCCTGGGACGCAGCTCCTATCCGGAATTTATGCGTTTGGAAGAGACTAGACGGCAAATTGCAAAAACGAATTGCCTTTTTCAGAACAGCGGAAAACAGATACCGGGTTAATGGAGAGCCATCTGCATGCAAGAAGAATTGAGAACCCATATTGGGGCGCAATCGGAGGTACTTTATAGTGGCTGACATAAGGCATATTTTCTTGTCAGCTACTGAATCAATTTGTAATGTGACCGATTTGCCTGTTTGATCCGTCTTGGAGGCTTTGATGCGTACCCGTAAAGCAGGGGCGTCACCTGCAGGTCTACCACCACATCACCCAGGAATAATGCTCGATCCATGACGCCATTACTAACAACTAATTCCCCCAAGCAAAAGAAGCCAAAATGCTAGCATGTATGCTGCAGTAAACAATTTAGACCCGTATATGGTACGGCATACACTCTGCAGTGCATTAACGAAATAGGTGCACGCAAATCGCGTCTACGGTCAAGTCTTCGCATTTCCTCCAAGATTTTGCGAATTAGGAAATTTTGAGCTGGATCTGGCAATTCCCTGATATTGTGGTGGTAAGAGATAGCAGACACATATGCTGATACCGTAGCAGGAGAATACTTTAACGAAGACAAATAAGCAATGAAATTGGCAATATTCTCGGTGGAAAATGGCCACATAATGGGTATATTAAAATGATTACAATATTGGCTCAAGCAGGATAAAGCGGATCGGTACAACAGTGCGTGTTGCGTGAAATAACAGTAGCTAGATCCCCACGGGCAGGCTGGACGCCAACCTTGCGGTGTCCGGACAACTCAGCTATGCGGTATATTTAAATTACGATTGCTCCCTGTGAAATTTATGCCAAGCAAGACCCCATCCCCATGGAATTCACAGGCGAATCATTGAAACCATTATATTAAATTGCTTCCTGTGAAATTACCAGGCAAGCTCCCGGTGGGTTACATGTACATAGACGAATTTATCAATTAAACCATAATCGTATACTCCCTGTGAAAATTCCCGTGTAAGTCCGCCATCCCTATGGTCTTCATATGTGAATTTGTTAAAACCATACCTGCTCCCTGTGTAAAAAACCAGGCAAGCCCAACATGCCTATGGAACACATGAACCATGTTTCCCGTAGTTATAGTCTGCCCGCAAGGATCCAGCCACCCAGTGTGTCTATTACACAATCACCACCCACATCCTAAGGGCACCTGCACTAAATAACCCGAACTTAACATGCTTAAACAAAAACTTGTTCGGTGGTGATGAATGTTTCTAGGGCACCTTGCAATGTGTTAATGAAAATATCATTTCCGATTGAGGATAAATGTACTCCATCATAGCGATATAACCCGGTTATTTCATGAGTGATATGGCCATACTTGATGATTCTACCACCTACTTCCCGAATTGCTGCGGCCGTTTTCCTACTTACATACGTTCCGGCTCTTTCCATTGCTTTAACATTACGTGCTCCGTGCCAGTATAACCGAGGTAATAGGTTAGACCAAATAATAACACATTCTGGCAGTAATTCTCCTAAATATTGGATAATGTCCTTTACGTCAGTATACACCTCAAAGCATTTAAGATGAATCATTAAGACATCTGGCTTCGTGCTACTCCTCAGATTCTCTTCTACTGCCTGTTTAACATAGACAATACCATGCCCCGTTTGCCACGCCAAGTTATGTTGACCCCAAAGCTCTCTAAACCTAAATTCTTCTTCGCCGGTCTGTTGAGGGCTCTTCTGTATGCCCAATAGACATATGAGATATGCGGGACTCTGAAATGGAGAAGGTTAATTGCAACACCAGAGAATGATCTAGACCTCCATCGACCCCAGCGCTTTATGATATATTCAGGCACACCTTGCGCGTTAGCCTGGAGCGTACCTCCTATCTGGAAGCTATGCGTTTGGAAGAGATTAGCCGGCAAATTGCAATAACGAATTGCTTTTCCAGAACAGCAGAAAACTGATACCGGATTAATGGAGAACCATGTGCATGCAAGAAGAATTGAGGACCCATATTGGGGCGCAATCGGAGGTACTTTATAATGACTGACAGAGAGCATATTGTCTTGTCAGCTACTGAATCAATTTGTAATGTAACCGATTTGCCTGTTTGGTCCGTCTTGGAGGCTCTGATGCGTACCCTTAAAGCAGGGGGCGTCACCTGCAGGTCTACCACCACATCACCCAGGTGTAATGCCCGATCCATGACGCCATTACTAACAACTAATTCCCCCACGCGAAAGAAGGCAAAAACTGCTAGCATGTATGCTGCAGTAAACAATTTAGCCTCGTATATGGTACGGCATACACTCTGCAGTGCATTAGGCAACCGCTTAAGTATTTTTAACGAAATAGGTGCACGCAAATCGCGTCTACGGTCAAGTCTTCGCATTCCCTCCAACATTAGGCAATTTTGAGCAGGATCCGGCAATTCCCTGATCTTGTGGTGGTAAGAGATAGCAGACACATATGATGATACCGTAGCCGGAGAATACTTTAACGAAGACAAGTAAGCAATGAAATAGGCAATATTCTCGGTGGAAAATGGCCTCATAATGGGTATATTAAAATGATTATAATATTGGCTAAAGCGGATCGGTACAACAGTGCGTGTTGCGTGAAGTAACAGCATTAAGCAGGCGGGTCTTCTCCGAAATCTGGTCCACTGTCGACGAGAAATTGCATCCGCGATACAAAAAAATCCTGATTTTGTAACAAATTTTCCCATGTCATAACAGCTACCAATATTGGGAAGAATTCGCGATATGTGATACTCTTGCTGTTCACACCATCAACAAACCAATCATCCGGCCAAGTCCCATAACCCCACTTCCCTTGGAAGTACATACCAAATCCATTTCCATGACCCCGCGCACTATCGATGTACAGGTCTAACTGATCATTTGAGAGCCAAAATTGGTTCCTGAAAACAGTCACCCCTTCAAATTCAGAGGAAAAAGTTAACCATGTTTGTAAATCAAGATTTATTTCCTTTGTCACCCTGATACGGTGATGAGGTTTCTCAATGTTACAGGTTGCATCAATCAAACGTCTAATGAATGTACGACCTCGAGCGACTGCTTTACATGCAAAATTCAAGGACCCAATAAAAGACTGGAGGTCCCGTAACTGAACCTTTTTCAAGACCAATGTGTCTTTTATTTTTGCACATATCTGAGATAACTTATTCACTGGAACTCTTACCACCAGGTTAATGGTATCTAATTCTAGCCCGAGAAAGCATATTACAGTAACCAGTCCCTCAGTTTTTTCAGAGCTACCGGAATTCCTAGCTCTTCACATGCTTGCAGAAAAACCTTTAAGGCGTGCTCACATTCAGTAGAACCAGCTAGAGCAACTTTTGAAAAGTTGCCCAAAAAACTGAACAACCAATGGGCAAATTGTTTTCCACAAATCTGCTCTTTAAACCAGAAGCCCAATTGGTCGAAATCTGCTGGGTTAACAGGTAACAAGCGGAAGGCAGATTTAGTACCCGAATTAGAAAATAATGCCCCATTTCCTAACTTATGCACCATCTCACCTGCCAAGTCAAACTGAGTGTACTTCACTGTGCAAATGCTGGGATCAATATGATCATTAACTGAGTTACCATAGGGATAAGACAAGTGATGAATGAGGCGATATTCACCAGGTGTCTCTTTTTGGAACCAAACCAAGGGAAGAGATTCTCAATGTAGAAAAGGAGCAACTAGTAAAGGGACCCATTATTCTATCTCGGGCAAATTCCTTAGCCAGCTTTTGCTCAACTATACCTGGATTGTCAGCAACCGATTTCAAATTCTCTGCTTCAGTAGGAATTCTAGGGCTCCCATAGTGTGGAGGAAAACCAAACTGGAACCCAGGATCCAGTTCCACTGCAATATCTTTTCTCGGGTGGTCATCTAATAGTCTGACAAGGGTATCCACCTTAATAGGTGTTTTTCCTAACTGATATAAACTTTCGTTGCTGCCGAAACGAACTTGAAGGGAGGACTTTGGGGGGGGGGGGCGCGAAAGGACTGTCTCCGAGTTGTAAACACTGACTGCACTCAAACCCCCCACATCTAGAGCACACATGCCTGAGTTTGCACTTTTGCCGTTCACAGCCTCGTCATTGAAATCCCAGCATGAATAATGTGTACCTGATTGACTCTTCACAGTTTCAGAAGCAGAAGGATAATCGGCTCCCAGGGTATGTGAGATTTGTCTGGGCACCATATACGTTTACAAAGTTCAGAATTAATCACCGCCCAGGACCTTTCATGCGCTTCGTATGACGAAATCTGAAATGTTCATCATAACCATCCAGCAGAAACTGCCAAATCTTTCTGCTGCAGTTCTGATAGTGTGCATATATTTGAAATACTCAGGGGCCCTCTGGGGGAGATTTTCCAATTGAACACTAGCATATATTAGAAATTGGAGCGATATGTAAGAGAAATGCTGAGGTCCACTTTTAACAGTTTCGATACGAGCCACTGATTATACTATTATACATCTTTACAAGAGTGTGAACTGGGGTATTGTCAGCAGTGCTTAAATTTGAGCGCAATTTGAACCATGCTCGGAGGGATTTATTTTTTAATGTGTTCATGGCGGAGCAAAAGTTACCATTACAGGTTAATAGGATTCCAAGATAGCAGTAAGAGGATACAATTTCTAATGGGTAACTATCATAATGGGTAACTAATATAACTAACTTACTGCTCTTGAAAGTGCCATGAAAGATAACAATTTTAGTTTTTAGGTAATTCACAGATAATTTTCAGTGAGAACAAAATACCTGAAGGTTGGACAAATTATTCTGCAGCCCAAGTGGACTAGTGGACAGTAAAACAAAATCATCTGCAAACAGTAAATGTGAAATTTTATCTTGTCCAAGAGATGGTGCATTATCATCAACTAGATAAGTATGTAAGTCATTCAAGTATATGTTGAATAGGGTAGGACTGCAATTACACATTACACATGATATGGTAACTACTTGGTCCTGGGGTCCCACGAGGGACAAAATGGGGTCTGACACTGAGAAGTTAGTCTTGATAATGTACTGGGTAGATAAATACATGTTTTGAATGAGTTTATAAATTTTGCCATTGATATTATGTTTCAACAATTTGTAAAAGAGTCCTGTTCTCCAGACGGTATCAAAAGCTTTCGATAGATCTATAAAACATACAAAAAGTGTTTTGTGAGAAATTTTGTATTTGTTAATTAAAGTGCGTAATATGAAAATATTATCTCTGGTCAGTGTGGGTTCCGTACTGACCACAGAACCACCGATAATATTTTCATATTACGCACTTTAATTAATAAATACAAAATCTCCCACAAAAAAACTGTTTGTATGTTCGTGAAGTAGGTCATTATTCTCTAGGTATTCAGATATTCTAGCAGTTCTGATCGAGAGAAATAATTTACCAATACAGCTACCAAGGGCAATGCCACGATAGTTATTGGGGTCACATTTGTCTCCCTTTTTATACAAAGGAGTGATATAAGATATATTCCATAATTGAGGGAATGTACCAGATTCAAGTACAAGATTAAATAATTTGAGATAATGATCTATGAAACTAAAGCCTGAGCAGTTTAGCATTTCATTCAGTATGTGGTCTGGTCCACTAGATTTGGGGCTTTTAATTTTATGAAGTGCAGTTCTAAATTCGTTAGGTGATATAGCCTTGTTTATTTCAGCATTAATACATGTACTAGTATTACAATCAGATTGTATATTTTTCAGAGTGGATTGTATTGTTAAATGAAAGGAGTCATTATTTGTTTTGTCAGTATTTAATGCTGTAAAATGCATTTCCCAAGTATTAATGTCAATATTAGTATTTCCGGGTTCAGTTTTGTCTTCAGTAAGAGATCTAATCAATCGCCAGTATTCTGAAGGGTTTGATGTAGCTAAACAGTCTAGCTGATTGAGAATTTGGGACCTATACTGTTTTTTATCGAGCCCGTAGCTTTAGCTGCGGAAAGCTCGATATAGGTGCCACAATGATGTCCGTCTGTCTGTCTATCTGTCTGTCTGTCCGTCTATTTGCAGGACCAAGTAAATGTTAAAGTGTTGGACTTAGAAAATTCCTGTCCACAGCTTCTCTGCCTCACCTATGTCTCCTAAACTAAGGCCAGCCCGACCCCCCAAACTCTCATCTATGCCAAATGCTTACATCTGGCTACACTTACTGAACCCATCCACTACCCTCGTGGAGCATATCCCCATCCCTGGGACCCCAGGACCAAATAAATGTTAAAGTTTTGGACTTAGAAAATTCCTGTCCACAGCTTTTCGACCTCACCTATGTCTCCGAAACTAAGGCCAGCCCGACCCCCCGAACTCTCATCTATTCCAAAAGCTTACATCTGGCTACACTTATTGAACTCATCCACTAACCCCGGGAGCATGTCCCCACCCTTGGGGCACCGCGACCCACCCTATATCTTCTAAACTAAGCATCGCCCGACCCTATACCATCATATTTTCCCGCAGTACCGAACCCCTGTTAGTTTTTAATTTCGTGTCATCTTAAATGAAGGGCACCATTTCCTTAAATTTTGCTATAAAATTCTGGTTGACCCTAAAGCTTTTGCACAACCATATCTGTGTCCACACATTTAACTTATTATATTAATTAAAACTGAGTTTGAATCAGTTTGTGATGTCTCAGTCTTTACCAGTGCACATTATTATGGAGCATAACAGTATGATTGGACACAGTTGCCATTGTATTCTTTTATTTGCATACAAATGTGAGGGTTTACCACAGTGCTGGTGTCCCATTGCATACTGGAAATGATAGCTTTACTCCAACTATTAGCTTTGTTTGTTCACATATCATCACACAAAGTTACACCAAGAACGTGCTCCAAATTGCACACCTATTGTTCCTAACTATACATGTACATGTATTCATCAGATCTATGCAATGGAATGTGTAAGCTTACTTTCGAAAAAAATGTCACCTTTATTGAAGTTTTATAATATAGTTCCTCCTTCAATCCAACCTCAACATCACTGATATAGAAATCATATTTCTTAATAAATGTATTGTTATTTTTAATGATGCGCATTGCCAATGATGTGCAACCTCAAATGATGTGCCACCCTGAAGGGCTCGATCTTTTTGCGGAGCTGCATGTCTTTATATTTTGCTAGTCTGTTGTATGTCTTCTTGTGTCTGTAATATTCTGTAAGAAACTGTTTACTATATGTGGATATCGTCTACATTTATCAAGACTTGAACATCTTTGCTCGCAAAGTGTTACAGTCGGAATCATGCCAGTGTCGTTTCTTTCTTTTTCCTTTCATATTGTTGGGAATATGTTTTACTTTAAGGGAATGGTTAGAAGTTACTGTTAGTATATTTTGAAAGTCAGAAACTGCAGAAGAAACAGCATCTTCAGATGTTGCATAAGTCTTCATTAAGAAATTGTCCGATATATGTCTAGTATCAGGCGATTGAAGAGTGTTAAGATTGTTTTTGATTCTGGTGTCCATACATATTTGAAATGTCTCTGTCTCAGCCTAGTTACATGTATGTTTGAGTGAGAATCTTTGTATGTGGTAGTGGAAAGACACTGCACTGGTGCATTCATTTTTATGTTGACAGAAACGGGACAGTGATCAGAGAGATGTGTAAATGGCAATATTTGTAAATACAATATATTGTGGAAAAAGTCTGTAGTAGTCAGGACCCAATCTACAGTACTACTACCATTATAGTGGTGACATGTCAAATTGCCAAAACTATCCCCAAGACAGCGGTCATTCACAATGCATGTGTTAAAGCTTTTACACAAGTCAAGAAGGGAATTTCCAAATTGGTTGGTGGATTTATCCATATTATTGCGAGAAAGAGGAACATTAAAAGTGGATAAGCTATGGAAAACAGGTAGAGGAGAATGCGATGAATTGTCAATATCAGTCAAGAAGTCTGGAGTGGAAGCTACTCGTGCATTAAGTTACCGCCAATTAATATGTTTCCTTTAACAGAAAAATGAACAATGTCTTGCTCTAATTGTACAAAGGGGTCGAAATCATTTTCATGCCAAAATAGTGAATTTGAAGGAGGAATATATATTATACAAATAAAGACATCTTTGTTCATTTTTATCCAGAGTGAATGACCTCTGTTATGTAAGTAAGGTCTATAATAAAATGACAATCCACCATTAAAATTTGGTGACAGACTACTTTAAATAGCTTCACGGAGACTGTTGTAACCCATGAAATTGGGACAGAGGAAATTGAACTTCAGATCATTTATGCTTGTATTAACCCACGTTTCAGTCAAACCAACAAAATCATAATTATTCAGAATTCTACAAACATCATCAAACTTTTGTTGATCCTCCACTTTTGACGGGAGGCCTTGAATATTCCAAAAGCACATGGAGAAGGACATAAACTGAAATATCAAGATGAAATGTCTGGGTCGAGCTAGACAACCAATGGCACAATAGCTATTAACAGTTACTAATGGCTACCGGGGTAACAATATTATTTAAACAATGCAGACTCATGTGGATAAACAAACAAGCAGCTTTGCAAAAGGGTCTAACATTTACTTGCTGTTAGTATAACGAGACAAGTATATATAACCAAACAGGCTGATGTACCAACAGAATCATCATGAACTAGAATATCTAGGATCTCTTGTGGATTACCAAATCAGTAGAAATAAAACAGATTCAGCATTCGATAATAGCACATCTGGTATTGTTTACCCACACACACTCTGGGATAATCCAGAATACAACAGATTATTGTTCATCATATGGGGAGACATACACGTAGGAGCCATATTGTCCGGATGTCTCCATGGAAGATACTGTTGCAATGGATACTGTAACCATTGCATTGGATTCAACATAGGTGTAGTTGGCAGTTGACAGTAACCACTGTAAGGACCCACTGATAAGTAGCTCACGAATGTTCACAACAGACTGTGCGCTGTCTGTGATCTGTGTTGTGACTGGCACTTGTGCCACAATGGGCGTGTGTGTAGCACCTGATAGAGAACATGCAAGTGTAGACGCGGTAGTCGTACATGTTGTTGTAATTATCATTTAACCTACCCTGCCTGGGTAGCATAGAGCAGCAGTTAATAGCTGCATTAGGGAAAGCTTTTTTCGCTGTGAGGATGACCTCTTCCAGTTGAGTGGACAGCTTGTCTACATTGCCATCAGAGCCACAGTCGTTAGAACCCATGTGGAGAGTAACCGTTTTTGCCTCAGAGAAATGACTACAGTTCTCCATGTAAATCTGGAAGTCTTCGAGCTTTGCTCCTGACAAAGTTATTTGGGTTTCCTCAGTTCTGTCTAGCTTGAAGCGATCGAGGTTTCGTAGCATGGACGTGCCAATTATTACGTGAGTGCATGTAGGAATAGACAGTTTCCTAGAAAATCTCTCTTGAGATTTTAAGGTAGGGTCAGTTTGTTGACCTGTTAATGTTAGTCGTATTAAATCTGTTTCACGCGGAGATACTGGACTCATATTGGTCTTCACTTGATTTACAGCCTGTTCAAGTCGACCATTTTCCTGCTGAAGAGTGATGAGTTGGGCACTCAACACACTGTTAACTTCCATTAGACCATCAATTTTTGATTGCATGGCTAAATTTTTGTCATTTGTTTGAGATACTATTTTTTCCAAATAAATGTTTTTTCTGTTGAAAACTGGTGACTTGGCCTTTTAGTAACTTGACATCTCGTTTTAAGTCATCTAGTTCACTTTGAATGTCTACAGATCTGTCACATGTTGTTTTGTCATTGACAGAGAATAGATTACTCTGTTGGCTGCGTAGATCTAGAATTTTTGACTCTAGAGATTCAACTGATGACTGAGCTGATGTAGACGCTCGTAGGATTGATTTTTGTAACTTTTTCATTCTCTCTTTTAACAGACGCACAGCAAATACTGTGCCACACGTATGGTTGTGGTCAGACAACTGTGTTGACAATTTCTCACTTCTCCTAATGCGGCGGGGTTTTTTGGCGCTGGTCGTGGAGTGAGAATTTTACGCAAGTTACGAGTCCTTACTTGTTTCGGTATTGTCTCTGAAGCTTCATCTTCCCAGTTCACCTCCTGGTCTTCGGCAGAGCAGAAATCACAGGAATAAGGAAGACTGATGTCTTCGGAGTGTTGTTCAAATTCAGAATCGGACAAACTGCCACAGGTTTGATGAATCAATTTTTGACAAGACGTACACTGAATGACGCTACCATTATCCGCGTTTTGTTCACAAACAGGACACACTGCAGATTCCGAACCCTGTGTAGGTTGACTGACTTTATCAACATGGCCAATTTGCTCAAAGAGAATCAGCAATTGCAGTGTTGAGTTGCCGGGCATCATCTGAAGAATTAAATATGGCAAGAAGGTATTTATCAAGAAATACCTCCAAACCCTTTCCATTAACCAGGGCACTTGATGTTGTGTGATACATGTTAATTGTGTATTGCATCTGACTTTTGGCTTTGATTTTGAGAGTCATTTGGATTACATTACCAGCTTTGTCAATGGATGGAATCTTGTCAGAGAGTAGTTGTGTTTCATTAACCTCAAAGTATGACCCGCATCTTCCAGTTTCACCTCCTGGGCTGGCTCTACCGAAACCGCCGATGTTTTTGTAGTCGAATCCCCTTTGCGACCTCGTTTCGCTGACATTTTCATTTCCACTGCTGCCTTCCCTTTTGCGGAGAGCTTTCGATTTCTCGGTGGATGAGCTCTAGGCATCTTCTATGTATCAACAACATCCACGACAATATGAAAATAGACTTATCAGAAATTATCAAACAATGTACCAGGAGAGAAAATCTAATTTTTGCAACCATCCGATCTAACCAGTAAACTAACGTGCCGGAAGAAATTATATATATGCCTCCCTCAATAAATTTATGTACACATTTCTCAAAAAAACAACCAAATAATGCTCGATTTTCTCGGTTACAAATACTTTCAAAAAGCTTCTGCTTCTGGCAACCAAGATGGAGAGAGGCCCGGATGTTGAACTTTGCTTTTGAGTTGCATGAAGATGTGATGTAAGGGGAATAACCCTGCATTCAATGTGATGATCAAACTACAACATATGATCTAAGGGCTATAACCCTGTTCAGCATTTATCCACCGTTCTCGCCCCTGAATAAGGCTCAGGGCTTGAAATATTGAAAATCATCAACAGGACATTTGTCCTGCTAAGCAAAAAAGTTACAGGACATACTGATTTTCTGTAGGACATTTTTTTTTCATCAGCATTTTATCAACTGTCATTCAGATTATATTATGTAAATAAATTCCAAAATTGAAACAAGGCGATTCCAGCTTTACGTGTGTGACATAGGAAGGAAATTTTCGGAGGAAATTTTCAAGAGCTTGCAGGCTGCCATTTGTCCACTGTTGCCTCTACTCTAAATGCTGCCTTTGCTGTATGTAGAAAGAGGTGAATTCTAATAGTATATGTGGTCAAAGTTAATCATCTATGATGAACAGATCTAAGCAGCATCAAGCACAGCGTTACATGCCTGCGTGACGCACAACATGTTAAATTTTAGACACAGTCTACTCATTGAAAAAAATCTGTGAATCCTTTGATCAAATATCATCCATTTTGCTAAAATACCCTCATATGGACGTTCAACTTCATCATACAAACAATATCTTAACTATATTTATCAATGTATTGACTGGACTAAATAAATAGTGCCGTTACGTGCGCGACGCCTGTGAAAGTGCAGTGCGAACTGGTTTGGGGGTTCAAGCCAGTGCCAGGAGACCTTGTCACAACAGATGAAACTGAATTGCACAACTTATTACATGTCAAATACTAAATCTTGCAGTAATATGCAGCATAGTGGAGTCATAGTAAGACCTACAAGAAGGCATGCTAAATTTATGTTTGCCGCATAAATTCAGGGCAAAGTTTGTGTTTTGCAGTGCCTGGATTGCCTTACATGTATATTCACAGTAAATTAACATATCTGTGTTCACATGTGATGTTCTAATATTTCAATCACCAAATCAGATTCAATTGTCTGTTACTTGGTCACATTGTCACACATGTTCAAATACTTGTGCTAACTAGTAGAAAACATCGTTATCTCCAGTCCAGCTGAGGTTCACTATACGTGACTATCGCAGTTGGGTCACTGCTTCAGCCACATGATCAGGACCCTCTCAAGACACAAGCTGTGGACAAAACACCAGACTTCTGAAAACGGATGTCAAAACTTTCAATTGGCAGTCAGTGACACCTTGTTGAATAACCATGATAACCAGAATCTCCAATGAGAATGACGTAACGATCTACTTCAGTGACCAGGTGAAAAAATAAAGCTAAATGGAACATAGTTTCACTTACAAACTATGAAATATATCGATACATTACTCATTTCATTTGCATGTATCCTTTTATTATTATGAAAATGCAGTTTGACATTGCAGAGGATGATTAAACAACGTATTACCTGATGTCACGCACATAACACATGCGTTACGTACGTGACATATATATGCAAAATTGCTGTCCTCTAACTTGAGCCTTATTTTATGAAATTAAATAATTAACTAGACCTGAAGAAGAGGCTGATAGAGACAAATCTGAGGTAATTTACCCTGGAAAATGAGGCATGAGGGTAAATTATTCAATGTCACGCACGTAACGCCAAAATGTTTGTCTGTGGTTGAAAGAGAATATTGAGTGAAACATTAAGGTAGGAACATGCTATGAGAATATGCTCCCTAATTTTTATCAAGAAGGTGTTCTTTTTCAATTCACGGTGGGATTTTTCTGAAAAAATATAGAAAGGGATCCCCTCATGTCACACACAAAACGCACATGTTACGTGCGTGACGGATATAAAACATGTCTATCATATCACTTATCATGCCTGAATGTTCATGAAATTGAATTATTATGTAGATGTGAAGCCAAAGTTAGAGGAAACAAAGTTTGACTAATTCATAAATGAAACTGTAGCATTACTTTTCAAGTTTCACGCACGTAACACATCTGTATTGATGAAAGATACTGACGGAAATGTTGAAACTAAGACAAAAATTAGAAAATACTAATAATGATTATATTTCATGAAAGTACTTTTTCACCAAATTGTGAGATATCTAGGCAAAATTACAGTATTATAGTCTTTTAACATTTAATGTCAAAATTTTGCACGAACTTCGCACAGTTCTAAAATGTCCCATGGACTCACTTATGAAAATTTCTCTTGAATCAGATAAATTCATAAAGACACCTTGCTACCAGTCATAAAAATGTCCATGTCTTAGGCTCATAATTGGTGGAATCGCCCTAAATAATTCGGAGTTAAATCTAAGTCAAAGCTAATGCTCCGAAGATGTAACGGCTGATGAAAGTCAACGAACGGTTTGTTGTAGAGTCCCATAAAGAGGGCCGTTCCAAAAAGTTTAAGCATGCATTGTTTCTCTACCTCACTCATTTTGCTCAAGCATTTCATAGCAGAGTCTGGATTTTCACTAACCAATTTGGCTCCACAGCTCCTCTGATGGGCAGCTCATTTTTTATGTTCTTTCACAGCGCTGATGCGAAGAATTCACCCTCCCGTTATTTTTGAGCCTGCCTCAGCTTTTATCGAACTTCTGACAGGTTGTACAGAACATTGTCATCAAGTCCTCCTTGTACTCTAACCAGGACCGATGAAAGCCTCATTCAGCTTTAAAGTAGCTGACGTTGACGGACTTATCTTTTGATACTTTCTCAGGAACCGTTTCGCTGATTTTCATCTTCGGGCTGCCTTTTTTCTTATTAAATAAGTTTTAATGTGTGTATGTTTTAATGTGTTGGATTACTAAGTTATTAACTTGAATATTTAGAATTTTGTTTGAACGTCGCTTTTTAGCTGAAATGTTGCTGAACGCGACGTTGAACCTCAATTACAAGCGTCTAGTCATTCATAATTCAGCCGTCGTCCATTAGAGAATATCCGCGTCCATAATCCAAAGACCTATTCCATATTCCATATAACAGTATTAGCACCAAATTCAAAAAGACAATCATAATATACATAACCATAGGCTTGTTTCCTGCAAGTGAGAAGCGGTTAACAGTTTTCAATGATGCCGACAAGACATCACGATGTTCCAAAAATATTAAATCCGTATCGCTGATCAGTATTCTTAATCCATAATATTCGTTGTAAAGTCGTCATCTAAAGAATGATGTATCTCAATAACGCTTTGATTGTGCCTGTTCATATGAGTACCATGAGGATCTTGAAGTACATGGGTTCATACGGCCCCTAGCCCCGGGTTAAGCGGCATTTAGACACAAGTTACGAAACGTAACGCCATAGATCTTGCACGCTACGCTCGTATTTTGCTATCAGCATGCGATATGTATCGCCAAATTTGAGAAACTTTGAGAGGAGGCGCTTGGTGGTGTAGCCCTGTTTTATAAGTTTCTGCAACAATGTTTTGTGACGTTGATTAAAATCGTCACATTTAAAACGGGATCTAGCAAATGCTACTAGGCGTGATATGTATACGCCATATGCAGGTCCCACTGGAATATTACTGTCTAGAAAGGGAGAGTTTACGATGTCGAAATTGTAATCATCTGTTTTGTCATACAGTCGACGAGAGAGAAGGCCCGCTTCATTTTTATAGAGATATAGGTCTGAATATGATATGCCTGTAGGGTTATCTGTAGTTTCCTTCAAATCCAGTGAAGGTGGATAAATATCCTTCACGGCGTCATTTATATAGCGATTATCCACAGCGAGAAGATCGTCTATATAGCTTTGTGTGAATGAGAAGGAACGGACTTTGAATGGATCGGTTTTTGAAAGCGCCTGCATATAGTCATATTCATAAGAGAACAGATATAGGTCAGCCAGTAGGGGTGCACACTTAGTACCCATTGGAATACCGATATGCTGCTGATATATTGTGTTGCCAAATTTCACATATATATTTTTAATGAGAAATTCAAGCAACTCTATAAGCAAAGAAACATCCCATGAATGATATCTCTTGTATGTAGTAGAGCTAAAGAATGCTTTATGCCTTCCGACATTAATATATCTACGATCAGTTTTCTTGAACATAGATACTATTAATGAACTTAGAAGGTCAATAAGATCCTGATGAGGGATTGTAGTATAGAGAGTCGAAAAATCCCATGTGGATACATGTCTATACGGCATGTGACCTTTAGCATCAAGTTCTTCCGTAAGACGTTTTGAGTTTTTCAATATCCACATACATTCAAGCTTGTTGGTGCAGCTTCTAGAACCAGCCACGAATCTAGCTTTGTATGATGATTTATGCATTTTGGGAGTCCAGTATACTTTTGGTATATCGTTATGTTTGGTTGGAAGACAAATACCTCTTTCCCTGAGAAACGTTTTGTGACTGTTAAATAAATCTTCCAGAGTAAATGCAGTTTGAGAGTAAGTAGATGTATTTGATGACGATATGTTTCAACTCAATTCTTCAACCAGCACCTGGTAATAGTAATATTTACATATGAATATTACATTATTTGGATCTTTGTCTGCTGGAACTATGACGAATTTACTCTGGAGATTTGCTAGAACTTCTTGCGAATTGGGGATTTTCAGTACTTGTTTTGCTTGGAGAAGGATACTTCTGTCAATATGGCGGACTGTTTCAACGACCTTGCTCTTGGTGAGGTCCAGCCAATCAGCGAGTACTGTAGGTTCAACTTTTTCTCGCTTAGACCAATCAATAACGTACTGGTCCAAAGCAGACAGGACTATCTTCTGGTCGGTCTTCAGATTTATATTTCTCGGCTCTCCATATTCAGTTCCCTTCATCAGGAGTAATCTTAGGTCCTTATCACTCACCACATCAAGGTCACCAGCCACAACATGTTTGCGTGGTGTATAGATAAAGTTCGACGATTCACAATCACAACTATAGTCCCCCGCCGTGTATAAGTCCCAGTCAAACTCCATGACAGCATTAGAGTAATTGAATATTTTTGTGGCTATAGACTCAGTATACTTTTATGAAATGCAAGGAGGTTCTGTGAACTTAAAATAGTTTGGTACAGTGTTGCGTACCTCTGGATCATTCAGGATTCGAGGTAAATTAATAATGTCCAGTCCTTTATCTAAGTAGCTGTTTCAAGAAAAGCCGATCTTGGGATGTTTCGATTATGTTCACTGGACGATACAACCGAAAATACATGTACGCTATATCTTGGCATACTTTAGTGATTTCGGGTGGTATTATATTTCCTGAAGACGCAGATTGTTGTATATCTCTGGCTATATGACTTAAAGCTCTCAGAGGTAACGCATACAGAACTGTACGTAAGCTATGTGTACTATTGTGTGTGTTAGTTAAACCCACTAAGTAATTTAAAGTGATATGATCGTGAATCATCGCACTATTAAACTTTCTCCAACCATGGCTGCGATGTCTCCGTTGATGGGGTTTAAATAGCTGGGTAATATTGGATATATTTGAACGTCGGTTTGTAACATTGCCGAACCCACTGACATTATCATTTAAACCATACGAAAATACTGACCCAAGTTCTAGCATCCAGAATAGTTCCCGCTCTCGGATTTTTCTCTCAAGTCCAAAGGGGGGGAGGTCCTTGGTAGATGGATAGACGACGTCTATGATCTGAATACTAAAGTTGTCCCAGCCATTGTCGGGTCCAGAAAAATGCTTTCCTAACGGATTTTCTGTGACCATTCACCCTAAGATGGGGTCTTTGGGTGGTCTTGCCAACATACTGTTGACCACACTTCTTACAGGAAACTAAATAAATACAGTTTCTAGTTGAACAACTAAGATCAACATACGAGTTTACAGAATATGAGTTACCATTTAACGCGGAACTAAATGACGCTGAAGTATTAAAGAGTGGACACGTGAGACGTCCACATATAGAAATCTTGAAATTCGGTGCTAAACAATCATCAAGGTTTGATGTCGTGACCTTGCTTTGCGGTCAGAAATATATCTGTCATTTGGATTGAAAAAGGTCTTAATGCATTTCGAACTACTCGGCCGAGAAACCTGCACTAAGGTTCCTCGGGTCTGTCTTAAAATTATTTCTTTCTGTTGTATCCATTATGAGTGTTGGGTGCGCAGGGGCCCGGCCTCGGGGACAACTTGTCCACCAGCAGAATCCAGGCATACACAGGTCAAAATTCTCTCTTTCTCTCTCTCCTGTTGTAGAAGTTTTAATGTTGGATTACTAATCGACCTAGTAGTTCTCTCCCAACTAAAGGAGAAGAGAACTACTAGGTCTAGATTACTAAGTTAGTAACGTGAATACTTATTATTGTGTCGCTATATAGCTGAAATATTGCTGAACGCGACGTTAAATCTTAATTCTCTCTATACCTAAGATTAGGTTGTACGAAAAAAATTAGTTGTCAAGGGTGGACAACCAGTTTCTGAAATTTTATTGTCAGAAAAAACAATCCAGTTGCTCAGGTAATTATCAATTTATCTTGTGTAATGCAATATAGCCAGGAATTAATGATAATAAAAACATATAGAATACAAAATAATGGCTCGAGTACTTGTTCATTCCTTATTTCCAGAGAACAAAATCACAAGTTGTTCAAAATTAGCACCTTGTTGATTGACGAATATTTCTAGTCTCTATATCACTGTTAGTTATATGACTAGAACTTAGCTCATTATTGCACTTGCAATTTCGCCTCTGTTATTTTGAGTATTTCTGGGGTTTAAAACTGGTATCATTCCAGATTTATTGTGTAGTATTTTTCGTGAACGTTTTTGGCATCTGTGCATGGGGAAATTTTGAGCTGATTCGTCAGATTTTCGCTTTCGCGGCTTTTCTTTTTTTGTTTTATACTAAATCTTTGCCCCACCATCACCACTTTCAGCAGCGGGTAGCAGGCTCTATTTGGGGGGGGGGGGGGAAACAGATTTGTTTTATCGATGATTTGATGTATCGATGGCCACCACGGTTTCCACCCAATCAGGTCCCGATTCAGTCTCTAAACGTATCGATGATGTACACCAACTTGCATATTGAATAGTATCAGAGATATGTATCATTAAAGATGGCCACCAAATAATAATAATAATAATGTGCCATCTTATATATTTTTAACTGGTCATGTTTCTTTCACATACATAACGCGTAGAAAAATTGGACTGTCAGAGGAAGTATGCGACTACAGACTTACAAGATCTAATTATCCTTGCTTTAATGCATATGTATTCAGAGAGAAGAATGTTGTTACCATAGAGAAATATTCTTGATTACAAGGGATTTCGACTTTGCTTCCAGAAACAAACAGGGACAACAATCGATAGAGATAACCCGGCACCCTTGGAGACGAGATATTATCGGTTATCAGGAAACGGACTCGAATAATTGGACTTGACCCCTAAGACGACAATACCTCTTGGTCAAAACTGGATGAGGCGTAAAAATGGAAGTACTTAGGATACCCATAGTTGTAAATTTTGCTGCAGAAGGTATATCAAAGATGTGGCTGATTTCCCGATTTTCATTCATTTTCAATGACGTTCCAAATTACTGGGCTTCTGATCAAATATCGAGGCTCTAGCCCAATAATTTATTGGCCATACACGATTAACTCACGATCAAATATCGAGGCTCTAGCCCAATAATTTATTGGCCATACACGATTAACTCACGAACATTTACTAAAACAAGAGCCAGTTTCATTTTCAGACTCTCTATCTGTACTTATGTGAGAGGGCTGTTTCAATCTTTATGAGATACTGTGAATAATAAACTTCATGAGTTCAGATAAACTGTAGGCTATACTCATCTGAATTAACAGCGAGATACAAGCGTCTAGTCCGTCATTCATAATTCAGCCGTCCATTGAAGAATATCGGCGTCCATAATCCAAAGACCTATTCCATATCCATATAACAGTATTAGCACCAAATTCAAAAAAGACAATCATAGTATACATAAACATAGGCTAGTTTCCTGCAAGAGAGAAGCGGTCAACAGTTTTCAATGATACCGACAAGACATCATGATGTTCCAAAAATATAAAATCCGTATCGCTGATCAGTATTCTTAATCCATAATAATCGTTCTAAAGTCGTTATCTAGAGAATGATGTATCTCAGTCACGCTTTGATTGTGACTGTTCATATGAGCACCATGAGGATCTTGAAGTACATGGGTTTATACGGCCCCTAGCCCCGAGTTAAGCGGAATTAGACAAGTTACGAAACGTAACGCCATAGATCTTGCACGCTACGCTCGTATTTTGCTATCAGCATGCGATACGTATCGCCAAATTTGAGAAACTTTGAGTGGAGGCGCTTGGAGGAATAGCCCTGTTTTATAAGTTTCTGCAGCAATGTTTGTGACGTTGATTGAAATCGTCACGATTAACACAGGATCTAGCAAATGCTACTAGGCGAGATATGTATACGCCATATACAGGTCCCACTGGAATATTACTGTCCAGAAAGGGATAGTTTACGATGTCGAAATTGTAATCATCTCTTTTGTCATAAAGTCGACGAGAGAGAATGCCCGCTTCAATTTTGTACAGATATAGGTCTAAATATGATGTGCCTGTAGGGCTATCTGAAGTTTCCTTCAAATCCAGAGAAGGTGGATATATATCCTTCACTGCGTCATTATATAGCGATTATCCACAGCGAGAAGATCGTCTATATAGCGTTTGGTGAATGAGAAGGAACGAGGTTTAAATGGATCGGTTTTTGAAAGCGCCTGCATATAGTCATATTCATAAGAGAACAGATAGAGGTCAGCCAACAGGGGTGCGCAATTAGTACCCATTGGAATACCTATATGCTGCTGATATATTGTGTTGCCAAATTTCACATAGATATTTTTAATGAGAAATTCAAGCAACTCTATAAACAGAGAAACATCCCATGAATGATATCTCTTGTATGTAGTCGAGCTAAAGAATGCTTTATGGCTTCCGACATTAATATATCTACGATCAGTTTTCTTGAACACAGATACTATTAATGAACTTAGACGGTCAATAAGGTCCTGATGAGGGATTGTAGTATAGAGAGTCGAGAAATCCCATGTGGATACATGTCTGTACGGTATGTGACCTTTAGCATCAAGTTCTTCCGTAAGACATTTTGAGTTTTTTAATATCCACATACATTCAACGCCAGAGTTCTTAGAAATAGTGGCGCAATACCTTTCCCAAAATGCTTTTACCTCCTGAAGGGCCCTCGTCAATAGGGTTGAAAGAAGCTTGGTGGTGCAGCTTCTAGAACCAGCTATGAATCTAGCTTTGTATGGTGATTTATGCATTTTGGGAGTCCAGTATACTTTTGGTATGTCGTTATGATTGGTTGGAAGACAAATACCTCTTTCCCTGAGAAACGTTTTGTGATTGTTAAATAAATCTTCCAGAGCAAATGAAGTTTGGGAGTAAGTAGACGTATTTGATGATGATAGGTCTACACTCAATTCTTTAACCAGCACCTGGTAATAGTAATATTTACATATGAATATTATATTATTTGGAGCTTTGTCTGCTGGGACTATGACGAATTTACTCTGGAGATTCGCAAGAACTTCTTGCGAATTGAGGTTTCTCAGTACTTGTTTTGCTTGGGGAAGAGTACTTCTGTCAATATGGCGGATTGTTTCAACGACCTTGCTTTTGGTGAGGTCCAGCCAATTAGCGAGTACTGTAGGTTCAACTTTTTGTCGCTTCGACCAATCAACAACATACTGTACCAATGCAGACAGGACTATCTTCTGGTGAGCCTTCAGATTTATTCTTCTCGGCTCTCTATATTTAGGTCCTTTCATCAGGAGTAATTTCAGGTCCTTATCACTCACCACATCAAGGTCACCAGTCACAACATGTTTGCATGGTGTATAGATAAAGTTCGACGATTCACAATCACAACTATAGCCTCCTGACGTGTATAAATTCCAGTCAAACTCTCTGACAGCATTGGAGTAATTGAATATTTTGGTAGCTATATATTTAGTATACTTATATGAAATGCAAGGAGGTTCTGTGAACTTAAAATAGTTTGGTACAGCGTTGCGTACCTCTGAATCGTTCAGGATTCGAGGTAAATTAATAATGTCCAGTCCTTTATCTAAGTAGTTGAGTTTCAAGAAAAGCCGATCTTGAGATGTTTCGATTATGTTCACTGGACGATACAACCGAAAATACGCTATATCTTGACATACTTTACTGATTTTTGGTGGTATTATATTTCCTGAAGACGCAGATTGTTGTATATCTCTGGCTATTCGACCTAAAGCTCTCAGAGGTAACGCATACAGAACTGTACGTAAGCTATGTATACTATTGGGTGTGTTAGATAAACCCACTAAATAATTTAAAGTGATATGATCGTGAATCTTCGTACTATTAAACTTCCGCCAACCATGGCTGCGATGCCTCTGTTGATGGGGTTTAAATAGCTGCGTAATTTTGGATATATTTGAACGGCGTTTTGTAGCATTGCCGAACCCACTGACATTATCATTTAAACCAAACGGAAACACCGACCCAAGTTCTAGCATCCAGAATAATTCCCGCTCTCGGATTTATCTCTGAAATCCAAAGTGGGAGTCATTGGTAGATGGATAGACGACGTCTATGATCTCAATACTAAAGTTATCCCAGCCATGGTCAGGTCCAGAAAAATGCTTACCTATGAGCAATTGTTTTTTCCTAACGGATTTTCTGTAACCGTTCACCTAAGATGGAGTCTTTGGGTGGTCTTGCCAACATACTGTTGGCCACACTTCTTACAGGAAACTAAATAAATACAGTTTGTAGTAGAACAATTAAGATCAACATACGAGTTAACAGAATATGAGTTACCAGTTAGCGCGGAACTAAATGAAGCGGAAGTGTTAAACAGTGGACACGTGAGACACCCACGATGTCCACACTTAGAAATCTTGAAATTAGTACATATAGAATTCGGTGCTAGACAATCATCAAGCGTGATATTACAAGGTTTGATGTCGTGACCTTGCTTTGCTGTCAGAAATATGTCTGTCATTTGGATTGAAAACGATCTTAGTGCATTTCGAACTATTAGAGACTCGGCCGAGAAACCTGCACTAAGGTTCCTCGGATCTGTCTTACAATTATTTTCTTTTGTTACTTTCATTATGAGTGTAGGGATGTGCAGGGGCCCGGCCTCGGGGACAACTTGTCCACCAGCAGAATCCAGGCATACACGGAATAAAAATACAAGCGTCTAGTCCGTCATTCATAATTCAGCCGTCGTCCATTAAAGAATATCCGCGTCCATAATCCAAAGACCTATTCCATATCCATATAACAGTATTAGCACCAAATTCAAAAAAGACAATCATAGTATACATAAACATAGGCTATTTTTCCTGCAAGAGAGAAGCGGTCAACAGTTTTCAATGATGCCGACAAGACATCATGATGTTCCAAAAATATAAAATCCGTATCGCTGATCAGTATTCTTAATCCATAATAATCGTTCTAAAGTCGTTATCTAGAGAATGGTGTATCTCAGTCACGCTTTGATTGTGACTGTTCATATGAGCACCATGAGGATCTTGAAGTACATGGGTTCATACGGCCCCTAGCCCCGGGTTAAGCGGAATTAGACACAAGTTACGAAACGTAACGCCATAGATCTTGCACGCTACGTTCGTATTTTGCTATCAGCATGCGATATGTATCGCCAAGTGGAGGCGCTTGGAGGAAATAGCCCCGTTTTATAAGTTTCTGCAACAATGTTTTGTGACGTTGATTGAAACCGTCACAATTAACACAGGATCTAGCAAATGCTACTAGGCGAGATATGTATACGCCATATGCAGGTCCCACTGGAATATTACTGTCCAGAAAGGGATAGTTTACGATGTCGAAACTGTAATCCTCTCTTTTGTCATAAAGTCGACGAGAGAGAATGCCCGCTTCATTTTTGTAGAGATATAGATCTAAATATGATGTGCCTGTAGGGCTATCTGTAGTTTCCTTCAAATCCAGTGAAGGTGGATATATATCCTTCACTGCGTCATTTATATAGCGATTATCCACAGCGAGAAGATCGTCTATATAGCGTTTGGTGAATGAGAAGGAACGGGCTTTGAATGGATCGGTTTTTGAAAGCGCCTGCATATAGTCATATTCATAAGAGAACAGATACAGGTCAGCCAACAGGGGTGCGCAATTAGTACCCATTGGAATACCTATATGCTGTTGATATATTGTGTCACAGTTAACATTCATTCATTATATTGATATAATAATATCACTCTTACGGAAGAGTCTTGGTCCGCTTTGTTTATCACGGCAACCAACACCCGGGCATCTGACACATTTTCTCTTAGTGGGTGAGAGGTCTTTCGGCCAGTCACCATTAAATGTTTCCATGAAATGACGGCGCTAAGCTGCCAAGATTAGTCTCTCGGTAACAGTAATAAATTACCAAGCGTATATGACATCTAATGAGTGATAACTGTGTGGAAAAACGCGAGAAACTAGTGAACTATTTGTTCACAATCAACTGTGAATTAAAGCAATATGAGTTGTCTCCCTTTTCAAACGTTCATATGTCGTTAACGGCAAAACTAACAATAAACGGACGGCAAAACAGCTCTAATTCCTCCGTTGTTTAATAAGGTTCGTCAACTGATTGCAAACATTTGTTCACTGACACCTTCAAATAATTAACAAATAAATCCCTGTAAATGTTGTTAATATCCCACTGATGAGACCACGCTTTATCGTCATGAGTATATAAGGAGATCAAGCTGCCTAGAATGGTAACGTAAAAACACCGTTCAATTGTTTCAGAGTTTGAATTGAATGTTAACTGTTAATAAAGACGGGGAAAAGTTCCTTTGAGAGATGCGGTAAGAGGGCGTGTCGCTGTCAAAATACTGGCATGGCTTCCACATTACGCGAGAGTCGTGATCTCACTATCATGAAGGCATGACGTAATTTCGATCACGTGAGGTAGTTAGCCAATCATGGTTAGTATGAGGAATCTGGTTATCTCCGAGCTATTACGGCACGGCGATTGGGTAACCAGATAAAGCTCCCCCTTACGGCCAAGAGGCGCGCACTTGGCGATGTAAATCAGCGGGGGGAACAAGGTGATACAAGCTGAATAGTATGAGCATATTTGGGATAGGGTTGATAGAGGTTTTCCTCTATTGTAGGGGTAAAGTCCGTGTTCCGCTTTTTAGCCCACCATCGCCCACCATCACCAGATGGTGGGCTATTCAAATCGCTTTTCGTCCGTGGTCCGTCGTCCGTCGTCACTCCGTCCGTAAACAATTCTTGTTTTCGCGATTTCTCAGGAACTACTTTATGGATCTTTCTCAAATTTGGTACACAGGTTCCCCTTGGGGTCTAGTTGTGCAAGATACCTTTTTTGGTCCGATTCGAAAATCAATATGGCCACCAGGCAGCCATCTTGGATTTCCCCATGAAACCTTGTTATCGCGATTTCTCAGGAACTACTGCATGGATCTTTCTCAAATTTGGTACACAGGTTCCCCTTGGGGTCTAGTTGTGCAAGAAACCTTTTTTGGTCCGATTCGAAAATCCAATATGGCCACCAAGCAGCCATCTTGGATTTCCCCATGAAACCTTGTTATCGCGATTTCTCAGGAACTACTTCATGGATCTTTCTCAAATTTGGTACACAGGTTTCCCTTGGAGTCTAGTTGTGCAAGATACCTTTTCTGGTCCGATTCTAAAATCCAATATGGCCACCAGGCAGCCATTTTGGATTTCCCCATGAAACCTTGTTATCGCAATTTCTCAGGAACTACTGCATGGATCTTTCTCAAATTTAGTACACAGGTTCCCCTTGGGGTCTAGTTGTGCAAGATACCTTTTCTGGTCCAATTCGAAAATCCAATATGGCCACCAGGCAGCCATCTTGGATTTCTTCATGAAACATTGTGATCGTCATTTCTCAGGAACTACTGGATGGATCTTTCTCAAATTTGGTACACAGGTTCCCCTTGGGGTCTAGTTGTGCAAGATACCTTTTCTGGTCCGATTCGAAAATCCAATATGGCCGCCAGGCAGCCATCTTGGATTTCCCCATGAAACTTTGTTTTCGTCATTTCTCAGGAAGTACTGTATGGATCTTTCTCAAATTTGGTACACAGGTTCCCCTTAGGGTCTAGTTGTGCAAGATACCTTCTTCAGTCCGAATCGAAAATCCAATATGGCCACAAGGTGGCCATCTTGAATTTCCCCTTGAAACATTGTTATCGTGAATTCTCTGGAAATATTTCATGGATCTTTCTGAAATTTGGTACACAGGTCCCACATGGGACCTAGTTGTGCAAGATACCTTTTTTGGTCCGATTCGGAAATCCAAGTTACGCTCCAAATTAATACGGTATTCCCGAGTTGTGACGTTGCATCACAAGAGTCGGCGGATCAAACGGTGTGGCATATTCTCTATATTGACTATAGAGAATATCCATACCTTCACCTTCCATCAAGGAGTTCAAATAATTCGCAGTTAAAATGTATTTCTTCAAATTTTAAATCAGTTTTCTTTAGTCCATGCAGTAGCAAGTGAACTGCCCGACCCTTTCGTCCGCCAGCGGGTCGGCTACATGAAGGGACGTCACTCTTGTGACTCAACGTCACAACTCGACAACTGTAGACTACTGCATGTTTCGATCCAAGGGAGATAATCAGGATTCAGACACTTTCGAAGTTTCAACATTACTGCGCGGACCGGATCCATTCAGTATTAAGTATTGTACCATCTTACTTACTATTTTCCAGCATGATATCTTAAAAGAGATATCTCAAACTAGCCCAATAAACAGAACAGAATTAGCATTCGTTCCTAATTATAAAATCTTAGGTATGTTTCATAGCTCATGCCAAAGTGTCAAACAGATTGGTCTTCGCTTCCAGTACCCAATGATGGCACGTGCAATAAAATAAATTTAAAAAATACTACAAAACGAAGGCGAAGGATCCTCCATACATGTACATTCACTTTCAGACTAACTTTGCTTATTTCTCTTGTATTATAACAACCGACATAAGTACAGTTTCTAGAAATCTTGAAATTCCTGAAACTTAGATTATATCTTGGTGTTTTTCAGTGCCCCTTTTTTGATCTTTTTCGCTCAGATTTGAAATTCTGTGAACAAAATTACAAATCAATCATTTGTTCTAGTAACAATGGACAAAAAGATCCTCTAGTCATTAGCTTACAATTATCGGACAATGGTGGGCGCCAAGATCCTTCAGGATCTCTCGTTATATTTCCGAGACAAATCCTCATTTTACATACACTCATCCATGACTTGCAAAATCGTTCCGTAGGGACCCCAAGTCCCCGACTCAAATGAATGGACGGCATACGAGTCAGTACATGCATTCCTGGTCACGTGACCTCCGCATGATGGAAAAAAAGACAGATACAAGTCAGTACATGCATTCCATACAGTCATACCCAGGTCACGCCCGATTCACGCAGACCGGAAGTGACATCATACATGACGTCATCCGGATGTTGGAAAGGTCCCGGATGTTGAAGGTCAGTACATGTCTAAACATGTACATCCCAGGATCCATACATGCATTCCATGCATTTTTTCCCGTGGGACTACTTTCTGCAGACCACATCACTGCGATAGAATACATGCCCTGCAAAAATTGGAACTCTCTTGTGTTCGGAGGTAGCTTTTTGGTCATTCTGCCGGAACTATAGTGAACTTGACCTCTGTGACCGCCACGTGACCGCCTCAATATGCAAATTTGTGAGGCCAGTAAGGCCCTATCTGCTTGCTGTATACTACTCAGGTACTCATGTAAATTAATATAAAAATAATATTAAAGCTGATACGATAGAGGATCTATTAATTAATTTGATAATGAATACGCATGTATACATGTACGCAGATTGAGGGAATTCCGTAACCTAAAATTGCAAAATGAAACTTCAACCATCAATCGCAGTTGAATGGAAACAGATTTCCCGATTGTGTGGTTATGGACATTGGTTCAAATTTTATTTCCGACGAATCTACGTCGTATAGAGAAGGGTGTTTCAAAGCACCGACATCGACTGTCTGCCGTTGGCCACGATGTTGACAGGTTCAATGCGGTTTTGTATCAAGCAATCGGATTAAGGCGAAATTGTTTGACACCGCTACAAAAGAAACGTTTTACATTTTGGCTAAACAATTTGACATAATTTACCAGAAATGTTTCACACCGTACAGTGCCAATGTTCCTTTTGCAGATTGAGGAGAAATACCTATCCAAGTAGTCAATCACAACCTTCGTAAATCTTTGCCAGCTCCTTTCAAACATTACCTTTTTCCCTCAGTACAATAATATTTCCGTAATATTTTATTAACGGCAGCAACATTTGACAGTTTGTCCTTCTGTTTGCATCTCTATATATACTGTTTACGGTAACTAATATAACAATACAATTAATTGCATCGTCGACGTTTCTTTCCTCTCTCTCCCTCTCTCTCTCTCTCTCTCTCTCGAGAACGGAATAAGTGTCTTTATTCTTTATAACAAGGATTTTCCCCACTCATAAGAGCGATATTTCACCGAGGTTATTTAACTGCAGTGAATTATCGCTATGACGTCAGACTATCACGTGGTACTACTTTCCTTCTTTTCCAAGAAGCAGCTTGGTGATGATTTTCTGTCAACCGTGTCTGTTATGGCAGAAACAAGACGCACAGTTCCAATATTTTCGATATTTTGTGGATAAATATACAAAACTGCTTCCAAAAGTTACTCGAATAATGCATAAAATTACGAACTGTATGCACTTCTTCTGCAATTTACAACGAGAACGCTTCTTCAAGCGCACTGGATCTTTGATATAATGTTTTACCATGGAACAATTTTTTTCTCAAAACGTGTGTCATGCGATATTGGTATGGTGGTTATAGTTGTGGCCAATTAGGACTGTCTTCAGTGTATCGAATTTTGCACCTACATGCACCAGTGTAAGATTGGACATGGTTCCCTGTAACAAACGTTCTTAGGACGTGCCTACAAGCCGAACGATTTTGGGTTAAATTCGTGCTCGCACATAGGCCTACTAAGCTGAGGAATCTTACGTCGTCTACAGCACACTACGTTTTTAATACAGCCATGTATTGTTGCTAACTCAACGGACATTTTTTTACCCAATTGAAATGATATAAATATATGATTTAAAAAGGATGGATGAAAGAGAAACAAAGGGTTTACTTGATAAAGGTAAGTAAATCCATTTCTATTCAAATATTATTAATAGTCAGAGAGTAGAATTCTGATAAGCCTCATATGATAGTCTTCAGTAAGGGACTATTAGTCATTTATCTTTTTTGGAGGCGGTGAAATTTAGGGAATCTGTTAAGTAGTTGTTCACATGGCCCGTATTGGAATCTGTGAGATTCCAGATATAATAAAATGTCACTTTTAGTTACGTAAACCTGTAGGTATGGAGCTTTCATATATTTGCTGGCCCATGATGTATATATAGTAGATACATGTACATGTAACACATAGATATATTTGTGTATATTATCGACAGGTGGATCGGCTCTCAGTTTCCAGATGTAAGAGACCTGTGGTAATAGGCGGTGCACTGGTACAGCAGTGCAAACAGGCCCAGGCAAATCATTGTCAAAATTCTATTTCACTGGGTTAGAACAGATGTACCCAACAGCGTACCCATACTGAGCATATGGACACTAGGGCGTGAAAATCTGGACTTGGCGGGGTGGGGAGGGGAGGGGAGGTGAGGTGAGTTGAGGTTCTTTTTTTTTCATGAATTTTCTGTTCGTGATTCCCATTTTATAGATGCTGAATGCAGAACTTTTGCTATTTCCGGACCTCCTTCCTCTGTGCTCTGTTCATGTCGTTGGCTGATGATTTATGTACATTCCGTTGGTCTCCTCCTGGTCTTCTGTCTCTCTATCAACATAAGTATGATAATAGTTTGCATCTTTCCGAATCGCGGAGAAACATCCGATAAGCAAAATGGAACGTTATCATTGGATGAAAATAACCAGGTAAGAAATTATTTTTCATGGTATAATATGCATGTACAAATTTACTCTGAATCATATTTCCTTTGATATAAATACACTGGGGTGAACTGATATATCCAGGCATTTGTGAAATTGGAGTATCAGATCAATTCATTTAACCTATAGTGATAACAGCTCGTAAAGAAAAACATACATTGCTTCCAATCTGATATTTATAAAACGATCGAGGCCAATCCTTAATAGGTAGAATATCCAATCAATTATCCGATTCGTATCTCGTGCGCACGTGCTGCTCTCGTCATGACAGGAAACTGAGTTAGGAAAACCTAAGGAGTTGGTAGGGGAAGATTTTTTTTAATCGAATTCTAGGTCCTGTCAAAAGTCTGAACAAAATTGCATCACTTGTACCGCTGTACTTTTTGCCAGATACGGTACAAGTATAACATGTAACGCCGACCAACGGTTGGTATTCTTCATATCATTCTGTCGCAACGTTGGACAAACGCATTAGAAAGACCCCAAACGTGATGGAAAGGTCGTTCGCTGATGTGGAGCCATCGTTGACTGGATTGCGAAGACTATGGCGTTCCGAATTTCATACAGAGACTGAATGAATGAATGAAAAGTTTCAAGTGAGTGAGTGAGTGAGTAAAAAATAGAGCTCTAAGTGAGTGAGTGGATATACAACTTCGTATGTGATACACTGAAGTCAGCGTGTATCTAACCTATGGGCATTCGTCATGGTCTGATACTTGGAGTATTAAGCCTATCTATAGGTTGAGGGACAGTGGATTTCAACGTGCTGCAAATTCATTTTCTCCCTGTAAAAGTGCAAAGATCGAACGGGACCAAAATACCAAGTTTTACACAAATACTCATTATTCGATATATAAAGAATCTCCCCTGTACAATCTACTAAAATTTTGAAAACGTCATTTTCAAAAATGACATTTTTTTGGTCGATTTTCGGGCAGATTTCTCGATTTTTTTATTTATGGAATTTCTTCGCAAAAACCGCATGATAAATTAATAAATAATAATCTGATGAGAAATAAAATGGTTTCTGCCCACTTTTCTTTGCAGAATAGCAGGACGTTTAAAGAAAAATTACGAAAACATCGTTTTTCTGGTACCTCACATGGACGCCATTCTAAATTTACACACGATCCTCTGCTTGAGAGGTTATATGCAAATAGCCTCAAAATGACCCCAACATGATAACCTACAAAATCACGTGACAGCTCTTGCGTTCGTCGTTCCGGAGATAGGGTAGAACTGTTGATAGGCCTGGTTGGGTTAATGTAAGTGAGAACGGCACCCATGAAGACAAATCAAAGAAGGCACCGTCTAGACTAACCTAATTCCACATGGTATTTCAAGCCTCTTGTCTGCAGCCTCTTCCCCCACCCTCCTTCCCATATTTGACAATTTTCAAACTTGGAATATATGAGTAAATATGACATTAATTTTTGATTCCGGTACCACTTTCTTACTGCTGTTCTTGTTTAGTCCACAGCCTTTGACTGGTCTGATGCGGAGATTGGTCTCTTGCTCAATTCGCACTATGTTGGCATGTTGATTACTCCACTGGTGAGTGGATATATCATATCAGGACTAGGACCGAAGAGAACTCTGGGAGTCTTCGGACTGGTTGCTGTGGTTATAACGATGACGTCACCATCAGCCCTCTACGTCAGTCCGTACCTGGTCTTCTTTATGAGAATTATCCTAGGCATAGTGCTGGTAAGATATTTCGTGGCCGCAATTCTCCGTTGAAGTATTCGACATAGATGGTATTATTTATTTTCTTTTCACGATAGACTACCGAAGAACCCATTCAACGAAAGTTTCCTCCACAGGTTGACCTTCGGAGTGAGTTATTCCCAAACACAACTCAGATCTACTTGCTCGCAGAACTATAACATAAGCAAAAATTGATAATTTGATCCAAAGACGGAGGTTTGGTACCGTTCCATATCCGGAGGTTTTCCATATGTAGCCTTGTGTACTCGATCGTAAAAAATGAGTTGTGTCTATCTTTTTTTAGGGTACGTTCGGTCCAGCCGTTCAAAGGATGTTGGTGAAATGGTCGCCCCAGAAGGAGAGGGGAACATTACTAACGATTGCAACCTCTGGTAATGTTTTTGCTGCCCTCCACTCCTCCTAAAATGTCGTTATTCATGATACCTCATCATTTTCAAAAATTATTTGAAGTGTCAAAATTCTTCAATAATATGTATGGTTTAAGGTATAACCGGAAAATCTAAAGACAAACGGGCTAGCGTATTGTTACTCATCAAACAGGTTGATTTATCGAGAGAGAAGCTGGTCGATGTAGTCTACAGGCTTATGTACGTAACTTTGAGTTTGTGAGTATTTTGGCTACATTATAAGCAACTAGGCTAAATTGTTGCAGATCACGAATTTCGAAGCTGCCATTTTTTTCCATGAACCTCTAGGGTGGCCTTTTTTAATTCAATATGGCCGCCCTCTGAACCCCATTTTGCTCAATATGTAATAACCTGAACGAGCTATGAACAGCGTTCCAGCGGCTAAATCTGCATTATCGGGGATAATGTAGCAGCTGGTGGCATCATTGGCTTCTTTGAACACCTGGGACCCTCATGGATTGCCGCTATTTCTTAATATTTCCCTGTTAAAACGCATGATGAACTTTATCCAGTGGCTGCATCCACATTTTCATGGTCGAGGCTTCGATGGAGGTTCGATAGATGTCTCGGCCACAAATAGTAGAGGTAATCCTGAATTGCAAGATTGTCGCTAGCTGAACCTAATTGAACTGAGTGCCAGATATTAACTTTGTTCCATTGACTGAACCCAATACTTCAGGCCTAGATATGAGATAGTGCCATCATATCCCCTAAAGGGAAACTCAAATGATCAGAGGTCACTTTTAGATGCAGGAAGTACTCATGATTCTGACTGAGATGCCGTTGACCACATGTGGATACTCCAAACGGATGCAAAGATATTGGAGCTTGAAATAACCATAATCAATTGCCTCTTAATGTCCATCACTGATATTTCCAAATCAGGCTAATAAGCTTCCGATCTAGAGATTAGTCCCATCAGAGCATCATGCAATTTTCTACTTGTGTAAATTTTTGGCTGTTTGGACGTTGTGTTTGGCAAATAGGCTCGACTCTATGTAGACCAAGAAAATCTAGGGCGGTCATCTTTATTTTCAAAAATAACAACATCTCTCAACACGTTATGACCTTTATTCCATTGACAAACCCACCAGGGCCAATTGTGCTTGTTATGGTGGCGTAACCCACGTTCTGTAACGGCGAACCTCTTGGATTCCTAGATAGCCACCATCTGAAACCTATCTCTGATCATATCTTCTTATTTGAACCAGTGGAGAACTTTGTTATAATGGCTACACCTACATGTCCAGTGACAATGCTTGAGATTGTGCCACAATAAACTCTATCAACCAGTTAATGTTAAGCGTATCTGTGATGATTCTTCATGATTGTCTATACTCAGTCTGCGAAAAAAATCCTATATTGTTCTGTATGAAGCAATTATATCGCTTGAAAGTTTCACATTCACTATTATCCCTTCAATTGTCATTACCCAACCAGAGTTTGAGAAAGCTTGCTATCCCTCATCAGGCGTGGCCATTGTTGATAACATAATACGGTTGGCTTCAAGAAATTCTTGGATTTATATTTTCTCTCCCTTAAATGAGTTATGTCATGAGTATCCGTTGTATATTTCTCAAAGAATCACTTCGAAACCCATCTTCTCAATTCCCACGATTAACCTTGCCTCAAGCTCTGGTCGATGTGGTCCAATCATTTCAAGCAGGAAACTAGTCGGTTTCAGACTTTCGGAAAACCGTCTTCTCGCGTCTTTTGCACTCGCAAGGTGGGTCTACATTGTCATAATGCTGATGCCTATTTTCTCCTTGAGTCCTTTAGAAACGCTGCTTCGCGTTCGAGGTCAGATCTTTGACTCAGATCAAGTAGCAGATGAGATGTCTCATGAGCGGATACGGACTAATCTCAGCTCTCAACAGTGCCGAACTGCTAACGTCGTTTCGATTGGGTGCCAGTATTTTATCTAATGTTTCGTCTGAGCCTTCTTGAAACACCTGAAATACATGTAGAGCATGGATCAGCGTCAATTATGGAAACTGCGAATATGCCCTCACCAAAAGTTCTAACAGGATTCAAATGATAAAGGACCCTTAACATCGTAAGGGTCAGAATCGTCAGAATATTGACCCTTATATATGATCGACTCTTCCACCTTTTAGGATTCAATGTCAACGCCATAAAACTGAATTATAATCTCCCGTTTTGACTAAGAATTTTATGGAACAGAATGTAGTGCAAAGTCTTACTGTGTGAAATCTCTGATGCGTACATGGACCATAAAGAGCAGAAACCCTGATAAATAATGTCTGGCACGAATCAAAGTATAAGTCAAACAGATGGCAAAATTTGGTAAGGGGGAGAAGTTTAGATTGGCTGAGCTTATCAAAGAAGTAGATTGGAAATTGGGAAATGCGAAACATCCATGCGGTTTCAAAAGGTCACATTGCTATGTGGGACTGGATCACATAGTAAGATGACTGATATTGTATAATATATGATCCTATTCGATAGAAATTATATAGGATTCTAAAGCTGATCATATAGGATCCTGTAAGATTGATAAATCATTCCAGCAAATCCTATAGGCTCAATTTTTTTATCTTTTGGATTTTTGGATTTTTTGAGTAACGGGTATTAAATTGTTCCAGGATTTGCTCATACAAATCAAAATTGGATTGTTTATATAAAAATCAGGTAGTATATATAGACAAGACAGTCATGAAGAATCAATTGGATTAAGTTCACCAGTAAATGACAGCCACCATCTGATGATATAGAGCCACCATCTGATATATTGACCCTGGACATGCAGGTGAAAGCACTAAAACAAAGCATCTGACTCATTCAAATAAATGGAATATTCAGAAGAATAGGTTGAGGATGGCCGCCATTTTGAAATCCAAAATGGCCACCATTTTAAAAAGAGTAGAAGCTAAACCCTTTCAGCCACTGAAATCAAGGATTATATATACATATATATATATATATATTTTTTGGGGTAAGGATATATTGACAAAAATTAGTTTCACATAGCGGTCATCTTGAAATCCAAGATGGACGCCATTGAAAAAAGTGTTCGGTGCCACCAGATGATGCCGTGACCCTGCAAATGTGGGTATAGCCACTGGAATAATATTCATAGCTCGTTTAGGTAATGCGATATGGGCAAACACAGACTTCAGATGGCGGTTATTTTGAAATACAAAATGACCATCCTGGAGGTTGATGAAAACATTTCGTAATCTACATAAATTTTAGAATTGATTTAACCGAGTTGCCAAGCATCGAGCCAAAACGCCCACAAATGTACCCAAGTTTGTGAACTAACAGATCCCAATGATACCATTGATTCTAAGCATGATGCTTCCGTCCATGTCGAAGTGTTATAAGTCACACTTTGATTGTTCATCAGAATAACATAATCAGATATTATATACATAATTCTCAAAAAGTTGCCTTTTCCGCGCACTGAATAAACCTCACTCTCCTGGAACGGTGCATGTACAAGAAGAAGGTTGACTCGTCGCATAATATCTGATGCTCTTTGTAGGTTCAAATTTTTCCAGCATTGTGAACTACGGTCTATCGGGTGTTATATGTACTCTTCCGTTCGGAGGTGGGTGGCCTCTGGTGTTTTACTTCTTCGGTAAGTTTCCCTTCCACATGACACTGACATTACATATGTTGTTATGACACACGGAAATAAATCATGCAAAATCGTTGCTGAGACAAACTGCGGTAGTGTATGGGAGATCTTCATAAATTTCAACAGTAGTAGAGAAAGCGCAAAAGCTATCTGATATTTCATTTTTGCATATCGGGTTAATCTCCGGTAATCTTCGATAAGACATCACTGCTGCTACAGTCCCGGTCACGTTACCCAGTCGTGATGATGCGGTCCATTGGTGTTGCCTCTATGTTCGGCCATGGTTGCTCTTGTCCGTTAGTCGTATTCTCAGCTGTTCTTGGCCAAATAGAAGCCGCCATTTGATATTTATGTCTGATGTCTGGTAAACGTGTCATTAACGCCAGTCAACGCTCGCCTTGTGCACGCTCCCCGCCATCACATCACACCAACGTTGGTGGCGCCGCGTTGAGTGTGTTTACAATACATGTATGCTCTTGACCGTGTCGGCTACTATTGTCTAATCAGAAGCCACCATTTTCTGGTTCGTCTGTATTCGGCCATGATCGCCCTTGTCCGTTAGACGTATTCTCCGCTTCTCTTGGCCACTCAGCATCTGGTATTGTCTGATGTCTGGTAAACGTGCGTCAACGCCGGTCAATGCCTAACTAAACGCTCTAACGCCTTAATGACATAGCCCAGAAGATATCCCATACATATCCCATGGAATGGCCAGTAATTCATTCAGTTGTAGTGGAACCCGTCGTTACGTCTTAACGTCCGCCGTTGTGTTTTCAACGCTCGTGTCAACCCTTGCTTCAGTGCCTTAACGCCCTATCGTAACGCCATAATACCTTACCGTAACGCCTAAACGCCCGTCGCTATGCTTAACGCCATACCTCCACTAGAACACCCTACCTTTTCCGTACTGGCAGGGTTGATTAGGGTCCAGAATTAGAGGATTTGTGGGCGCTCTCGTGTCCTGGCACATGTAGGCACTGTCGTGATATGACTGAAAAAATGTTGAAAACGACGTTAAAATCCTACTCTCTCACTCACACTACGTTTTCTTCTCCTCCAATCAATTCCACTACTAACGACGGGCTAAGGCGTTACGATATGGCGTTAACGCTTTTGAGATATGGCGTTAAGGCGTAGAGACGGGCGTTGAGACGAGCGTTAAGGCGTAAGGACGAGCGTTGACGAGCGTCGCTGCATTTTTAATGCATGTCTAAGCTGAGCTTTTACGAGCTTTATCACACATTTATCAGACACCAGCCATAAATACCAAATGGTGACTTCTGATTGATCAACAGCAGCCGAGAATACGTCTAACGGACAAGAGCGATCATGGTCGAACACACACGCATCAGCAAATTGTGGCCTCTGATTGGACGAGAGCAGCCGACACCGACAAGAGCATACATGTATTGCAAAATACCCCGACGCGGTTCTCCCAGCGTGGAGGTGATGTGACGGAGAATAAAACTATATGGCGATAAGATGCAAGGGACATACCCACACACACACACAATCTCACACACACACACTCACACCTACAAATCTACACACACTTGATTCTACCCACTAGAGCTTTAATGGAATAACAATCACGGCCTATTTGGACAACGGATGGCTTACAACTCGCTGAAAACTTTACTTCAAATGCCCTTTCTATATTACTGCGCATGTGCAGAACGACGTCACTTCCAATACAAACTAAAGCGTTTGCGTTTACCTGTCTGCCCAGTGCGTATGCGCATCATAACTTCCCTGCGAAGGACTATATATTTTACTCCACACAAAAAATGACCACCTCTATCTCAATACTCCCACCCAAACGCACATGTTAATACTGTGCATGTGCAGATTGACGGAACTTCCAATAAAAGACACCCCAGTCTGACACTACCTCTCGAGCGCTTCAGGGTATCCTGCATGACCCAATTTGGACTAGTGATATTTCAGGCAGGCCTGACGAGTGCGCATGCGCATCATAACTTTCCAGCAACCAACGGCCCCTTGACCCTTCCCATCTTGAGACAGAAAAATCAAATACTCATATTTTATACTTTACTACACAATAAGAAAAATCCATTGGTTCATAGATAGGAGTATCTGCATATCATACAAATTACACATTATATGTGGAGCCTGTCCCTAGGGTAATGCAACACTGAGACGTAGGTTGGGGATGTCTTTCCGCCCCGGCAATCGTCCCTCTTCTAAGACGTTTTGTGTCTTATGTGCCTATAATATCATTTCCCATACACTTCTGGGTTAAGAAAAGGGGATCCGAGCTTTCACTTTCATTTGTCGAATGGACAAATCAGCCAGCGAGAAAACAGACAATTCAGCGAACGTAAACGCAGCTAATGAATGGGCTGTATTTTCAGCCACTAGAATTTCAGCGCGAAGAAAATAGAACCAACAGGCGAGGCCGGGATTTCGCTTATATAAACTAGAGATTGACCCGGTCCTTCTGACAGTGTAGTGAGCTTATCACTGTGGATGAATATTACCAGATCACGTGACTGGAACTGCAACCGACAGGACGTTTTATTGGAGATTACCGGAAATTAAGGCGAAGAGAAAGCAAACGCAAAAGTTGTCTACTTGACCTTTCCGGAAATTAATGATATGCAAAAATGAAAAGTCAAGTAGACAACTTTTGCGCTTTCTCCACTACTTTCAACTGAGCATAATATTAACCCCATCTGGTCTGGGCTTTTGGGGACCTCTCCATGCCAGGGGGAATCATTTGCCCACATTACCACATTATACCTTTGGGTCAAGCTTTACCAGAAAATGCATCAAAATGGAAGTCGACAGCTTTGATGTCGTCAAATTGACGTCATTCTAGAAAACGGCATTTTTTTGATCGATTATTCCGTTAGATTTTTCTACTTTTTTAATTCTGTACTTTTCTCTCAAAAACTGCATGATAAATTAATAAATAATAATCTGACGTGAAATAAAGTATTTTTTACCCACTTTTCCGCGCAGAAAGCAGGAATTTTGACGAAAATGACGCGAACATCACTTTTCTGGTACCCCACATGGCCGCCATTTTGAATTTACCCAAACATGTTCAAAATGATCCCAGTATAATAAAGTACAATGTCACGGAGTGTTAGCTCTTAATTTTTTGTCGTTCCGGAGATAGAATAGAAAGTTTGATAGGGGCATAATACCCCCCTCCTCCCGGGCCAGGTAGGGTAAGGTTTGGAATCATTCGTATTTAGTCTGGGAAAGCCATCATGCGAGTATTAGAAATTTGTAGTCGTTGAAACATCTGGTCTTTATTCTGGGAAAACTTTTCGAAACATCTAGTTATATTCTCTTGGAAATATGTCGTCTTTAGTCTCGGAAACATCTCATCTTTAGTCCGGAAAACCTTTCGTTTGAGCCTTGGAGTATTTAGTCTATAGTATTGGAAACCTCTCATCTTTGGTTGGAAATCTCTCGTGTGAGTCTTAGAAGTCAATTTTCAAAATTTTCGAAACATATCTAACACGTGAAAAACCACGGGGCTTTTGGAAATAGTGAGGTATCCTTCGGTCTGAAGTGCAGTTATTGCCGATTCTGTAAACCGGAAGTGAGAAAAATCACTCTCACCGGCCGATCATAATTTCCATTTTCTCTCTACAATCATCAACGAAACAGATATCAGCAAGGAATAAAGTTGTCAAATACTTACGTCTGCCTAGATCACTTCACTCCCACTGGTACCTGAATTTCCACATATTCTGCACACACCCATCGACCAGCGCCGTTCGACACTTCAAGTTTAACTACGCGCAGTGAATGATTGGAAATACTGAAATGGGCACAGCCTAATTTGAATCCAGTCGATATTCGAGATGTGTTCGCATACTGCATGAAATGTATTTTCAGAGCATATATGTGTCGTAGTAGTGCTCACATTTTTGTCGTCTTGTGAACAGAATGACCCCGCGGATCCTGTCCACTGCAGAAAGTTAGGTATTATGGGGGATTTCTTCTGGGCAAATTCAAATAGGCATGTCTTGTGTTATAATGTGGACTCAGCCAACCAACTAAAATATCACAGAAGTCATCTTTGCGATGTTGTATACCTTCTACAACATTTATTTTTGTGAGTTGGGCCCCGCTCATCTTATCATAGCCAGGATTTTACCTTGAGGGCAAATTTTCCACCATTCGATGCGCGTCGTCGCGGGCGACGTCGTGGGCGACGTCGCTCTTTCCAAAACCCTCCAATACATTTTTCGTCGCGTCGCGTTCTTATAATGTTAAGAGATAGAACGCGACGCGACGTCGCCCTTTTAAACGCGACCTCGCCAACGACGTCACCCTTCCCGTCGCGCGTCGCTTTTATTAACGCGACACGATGGGCGGCGTCGCTCTTCGCCGCCCTTCCCGTCGCGCGTCGCGTTCTTAAAATGTTAAGATATAGAACGCGACGCGACGTCGCCCTTTTTAAACGCGACGTCGCCATTCCCGTCGCGCGTCGCGTCGACTTCGCCTCGCCTTGCGGTATTTTAGGACAAAATCGAGCTGCGCATGATTAGGGAGCAGCTATTGCGATGTGGATCGTATGGTGATGCCGCCATTTCATGAATGAGCTCTGCCACTATCGATGAAGGTAATGTCGGCGTAAATGAATAACGCTTATCCTGCATTATCGTATAGCTTTTAAATGGTGTTAAATATTAGTCCATCTGAAACTTGCTGTGTTGTATTGTACACATTATATTTTCGCTTCCAAAAGATACGCAACCCCCCACATCCGTACATCGTCTTGAATTTCTTTATTCCCATTGGATTTACGCGAGTATGGGTGTGCGGCTTTTATGTGTGCTTTTATGTGTTTGCGTGTTTTCATTTTTCAGATGTCCTTACAGTATACCTCCTTATGTGACCACATTGGCCAGGGCGTTGAAAATATCCTTTTATTTACTGCTGTCCAACAGTGTATACCGGTACTCAACCTGTCACGTGCCGACAGATAAGCTTTCAATTTAGCGGAGAGAGATAGTTCTATAGCTTTCAAAAAGTAAAGAAAAAAAAGAAACTTATGATGGAATTGAAGTTATTTTACTGTGAGAATTATGTTCTTTCTACTCTTTCTACAAATTGATTGAAGAATATTAGTACTTCTGCACTTTCGAATTATCCGGCATTTCCACGATCGTACTAGAAGTTTGACGACAATTGAACTTAAAACTCAGGACGAGTTCTTGGAGTTCGTGTAGGTTGTTCTTAACTGCATGAATTCTTTCCTCAATTTCAAGAAAAATTCAAATCTCGTTGATAAACACTCTTAAAATAATTCAGGGATTTTGTTCCAGGTTTTGTTCAGGCCATTTGACGACAATTGTGTTTCAAGGAGGAAAATAAGCAGAATTTTTTTAATCTTTCTTGAAATTGAGGAAAGAAGAAGTAGAAGTACTGATATTCTTCAATGAATTCTTAGAAAGAGTAGAAAGAACAAAATTCTCACAGTAAATAACTTCAATTCCATCATAATTTTCTTCTTTCTTTTTCTTTTTGAGAGCTACAGGACTATCTCTCTCCGCTAAATTGAAAGCTTATAGGTCTACACTACAATCTGTCGGGACATGACAGGTTGAGTACCGGTATACCCTGTTGGACAGCAGTAAATAAAAGGATATTTTCAACGGTCTGGTCAATGTTGTCACATAAGGAGGTATACTGTAAGGACATCTGAAAAATGAAAACACACAAACACATAAAAGCACACATAAAAATCACACACACAAACACGCGTAAATCCAATGGGAATAAAGAAATTCAAGAGGATGTACGGATGTGGGGGTTGCGTATCTTTTGGAAGCCAAGATATAATGTGTACAGTACACCACAGCGAGTTGCAGACTTTCCGAGAGATAATTTCATAACAGGTATCATTCCAAGCATGGACTAACATTTAACACCATTTAAAAGCTATACGATAATGCAGGGTAATCATTATTCATTTACGCCGACATTACCTTCATCGATAGTGGCAGAGCTCATTCATGAAATGGCGAACTCATCATACGATCCACATCGCAATACCTGCTCTCTAAGCATGCGCAGCTCGATTTTGTCCTAAAATACCAGAAGGCGACGCGAAAGGCGACGCGACGCGCGACGGAAAGGGCGACGTCGCGTTTAAAAAGGGCGACGTCGCGTCGTGTTCCTTCTCTTAACATTATAAGAACTCGACGGGAAGGGCGACGGCGCGGGGTCGTCGCGGTTGCCCATCGTGACGTCGTCGCGGTCGCCCATCGCGTCGCGTTGATAAAAGCGACGCGCGACAGAAAGGGCGACGTCGCATTTAAAAAGGGCGACGTCGCGTCGCGTTCTATCTCTTAACATTATAAGAACGCGACGCGACGCGACCTCGCCCTTCCCGTCGCCTGCGACGCGCGATGCAAAAATGGCCGAAATGGAATACCATATATATATATGTGGTGAAATATATAGAATATCCATGAAAGGAGAATAATATAACGTCCGAGGGTCGAGACATTTGGATTGTGGTGAAACGCACCGAGGTCTACTGTGTAGGGTGATGATTAATATGTAATATTAAATAGATAACCGTGACTGGTACCGATTTGTGACGGATTCTAACCTTTCGAACGAAGCCAACTAGGAGATCTCAAAAGTATAGACCAGCATACGTGTGAAATACGTAAGATGATCTCTGTTATCAAACCCCATTTTACTATCTAATAATGTGAACCAATATCCTCAGTTTATGTGATCCAATGTTTATCATTCGATCCAACACCTCCACATGATGGCAGTACCGTATCCATCATGTGATCCGAACTTTATCCCTAGATTATGTGATCGTACTCTCTGTACTCATCTATAGCAAAATACAGGAATACTTGTAAATTCAACGAAAGGTACGAATTGTTTTCTTGTTTTCAGGTACTTTGACATTTTTGTGGGTGTTCATGCTTCAAGCCTGTACATACAATTCTCCAGAAGAACATCCGAGAATCTCCACACATGAGAAGAATTACATCATAACAAACAGGTACCGTTTTCCAGGGAGGTAACTCTTGGTTCCCTTTTTTCCAGGTTAAAGTATAGGGGGCGCCACATCGCCTTTTACCTCTGTGGCGCCTGTGGCGCCAGGGGGCGCCACCAGCTCAAGGTCACGTGGAGGTCAAAAGTAGTTCCGGCAACCTTTAACCTTTGTATTCCTCCGCGGTCTGGTGGTGATGCCGTCACTTCCGCGGACAGAAAGTAGTCCCATGTCAACCAAGTGACTTCCAATGTTAATGCATACGGGGAATGCCTAAAAAGAGTATGGGAATAGACGTGTTGTCACCGGGGTGGGTCCCTAGTGGACCGAATGGGTCGACTGAGGTGTCAAAGTGAAGCGCTCCTCGAGGGCCATTCAGTCATGGGTGGGTGCATGTAAAATTAGGATTTTATCCCGAAAATATAAAAAGCGAAACACGGACTTTACCCCTAAAATAGGGGAAAACCCCTATCAACTCTAGCCAAAAGGGCTAATATCGGTCCCCGGGCTTATCGGGGCCTGTCTATCAAGTCAATGCATGTAAAAGGATTTTTTCCGAAAATATAAAAAGCGGACTTTACCCCTACAATAGGGGTCTGTATTATACAATATAAGGGAAAATGCCTGTATGGGGTATGGGGATGGTCAATTTTTTTCGTTTGCTTTACTATGGGTTGTGGGGTCTCGTTTTTCTCGTCTCGCCGAGAAAAACACAATGGGAGGGGTCCCGGAGCGAATCGGTGAAATTTTTGGGAAAAGTCACCGAGGTCTGTATATAGGCTCATACTGGCTATATGGAGGGGTGGTCAATTTTTTTTTGTGGGTGTTACTATGGGTTGTGGGGTCTCGTTTTCTCGTCTCGCCGAGAAAAACACAATGGGAGGGGTCCCGGAGCGAATCGGTGAAATTTTTGGGAAAAGTCACCGAGGTCTGTATATAGGCTCATACTGGCTATATGGGGGAGGGGTGGTCAATTTTTTTTGTGGGTGTTACTATGGGTTGTGGGTCTCGTTTTTCTCGTCTCGCCGAGAAAAACACAATGGGAGGGGTCCCGGAGCGAATCGGTGAAATTTTTGGGAAAAGTCACCGAGGTCTGTATATAGGCTCATACTGGCTATATGGGGGAGGGGTGGTCAAATTTTTTTTGTGGGTGTTACTATGGGTTGTGGGGTCTCGTTTTTCTCGTCTCGCCGAGAAAAACACAATGGGAGGGGTCCCGGAGCGAATCGGTGAAATTTTTGGGAAAAGTCACCGAGGTCTGTATATAGGCTCATACTGGCTATATGGGGGGAGGGGTGGTCAATTTTTTTTTTGGGGGTGTTACTATGGGTTGTGGGGTCTCGTTTTTCTCGTCTCGCCGAGAAAAACACAATGGGAGGGGTCCCGGAGCGAATCGGTGAAATTTTTGGGAAAAGTCACCGAGGTCTGTATATAGGCTCATACTGGCTATATGGGGGGAGGGGTGGTCACTTTTTTTGTGGGTGTTACTATGGGTTGTGGGGTCTCGTTTTTCTCGTCTCGCCCAGAAAAACACAATGGGACGGGTCCCGGAGCGAATCGGTGAAATTTTTGGAAAAGTACCGGGTAGGTGTGGATAGGCCCATATAGCTCCATACTGGCTATATGGGAGTATAGGTTCAACCTGGGAAATTCACATACGTTCATTGTGATATGGGTTGTTTGGATTTGTTTTTCACGTCTCGTCATTTAGAACACGATGGGAAGGGTTTCGAAGCGAAACGGTGAAATTTTGGGGAAAAGTTCACCGAGGCCTGGGTAATCCCATAGGCCTATACTGCATGGCTATGGGGTATAGGCCCATACGGGGTGGACGTTTTTGGGGTCTAGGTGAGCCCCTAATGATCCTATGGTGTCGTATGAGGTCTTATTTTGAAGCTCTCGTGGAGGAGCATCCGACTGGACTAATAGTTCGTCCGTTTACAATATTCTGCGCATGCGCAGTCTGGCCCGTAGTATAGAAAGCAGGCATTTTGGGAGTATGTGGGTGTGTGTTTGGGGTAAAGATGGACCGCTATGGGTCCGAATGGGTCGTGAAAGGTGTCAAAGTGAAGCTTGTGTAGGGTAGAGTCAGAATGGCGTGTTTTTAAAATGCAAGTCGCGTCAATCTGCGCATGCGCAGTTGGTTGTAGTAAGTCAAGTGGCCATTTTGGGGCAGTGCAGGAAGGTATTTGGTGTCGAGATGGACCATCCTTGATCCGATTGTGTCGTGGGAGGTGTTATCTTGTAGCTCTCGGGGTGTACATCCATATTTGAGGGCTGTTCACGTCATCGGTGACGTCATCAGTAGGAGTAGTAGCGAAAGTGGGCATTTTGGGGCAGTGAAGGAAGGTATTTGGTGTAGAGATGGACCATCCATATCTGTCACGCATTATACCATATCTTTGTTGTGTTATACCACATCTGTCTTGCATTATACCATATATGTCCTGTATTATACCATACCTGTCCTATGTTATACAATATCTGTCCTGTATTATACCAAATCTGTCCTGTATTGTACCATATTTGTCCTCTATTATACCATATATGTCCTGTATTATACCAAATCTGCCCTGTATTATACAGTATCTGTCCTGTATTATACCAAATCTGTGCTGTATTATACCAAATCTGTGCTGTATTATACAATATCTGTCCTGTGTTATACCATATCTGTGCTGTATTATACAATATCTGTCCTGTATTATACAATATCTGTCCAGTATTCTGCAATATATGTTCTGTATTATACCAAATCTGTCCTGTATTATACAGTATCTGTCCTGTATTGTACCATATATGTCCTGTGTTATACCATATCTGCTCTGTATTATACAATATTTCTCCTCTATTATACCATATCTGTGCTGCATTATACCATATCTGTCCTGTATTGTAACATATATGTCCTGTATTATACCAAATCTGTGCTGTATTATACAATATTTGCCCTCTATTATACCATATCTGTGCTGTATTGTACCATATCTGGCCTGAATTATACCATATCTGTGCTGTATTATGCAACATCTGTCCTGTGTTATACAATATCTGTCCTGTATTATACCAAATCTGTCCTGTTTTGTACCATATTTGTCCTGTATTATACAATATATGTTCTGTATTATACCAAATCTGTGCTCTATTATACAGTATCTGTCCCGTATTATACCAAATCTGTGCTGTATTATACAATATATGTTCTGTATTATACCAAATCTGTCCTGTATTATACAGTATATGTCCTGTATTATACCAAATCTGTGCTATATTATACCATATCTGTCCTGTATTGTACCATAGGCGTTGTCGTGAATAACAACAAATTCAGCAATGTTCATACAGTTTATTATCCCCAATGTTACATCATACCCAGGCTGGGGGAGCCGCCCTGGGCATGTTTAGTATGTTCACAGCAAAACAAATTGAAATATCAAACACGATGTTTTATTATTTAACGCACCGTCACATTAGGTACAAGTGTTTACTGAGCTCAAGTCAACGATCAGCATGTAGACATATAGAGTATGTACGGCATGTTATGGTATTCATCAGTGCACGGGTGACGCATTCAGCCGAGGGGGCCGGTCAGCTTGGTAACGAAAAACGTAACATTGGTCACCCTCTCCACTGTCCACTTGGTGTTGGGGCGTTGGTGTTGGGCCCATTCCAAGGGATCCACGGTGTCCAGTTTCTCCAGCATCGTCTCTAGCGACACCCGGTTAATGATGGTAAACGGTTAGTCAAATACCTGGATGTTACTGCTCGGGTAAAAGTATCGGACTTGGACTGTCTCCTTATGCTGCAGCACATAACCAAACGCCAGATTCAATTTGAAGGCCGTAGTTTGGTCGTTGAAGATGGCTTCCACGTAGCTACGTAGACGGGCGAGGTCGGTCAGTCGGAAATTGTAGATATCTTGAATAGGGCGATGACGGTTGAAACATTGCCGTATCATGGACCAATGGCGCCGATAGATGTCACTCACTGGATGGGCGTCCTGTAAGAGATCGCTAGGAACATTTATGGGCTCGTCCAGAAAATGTTCGATGTTGTCAGGCGTATGACTCGAAACCGTAACGGTGGGGTCCGGCTGGATATCCAGGCTCTTCTGAACTGTGGGTATAGGCGGGCTCTCCGTCATCGCATCACTAGTGGCGTTCGTCTCCCCGGGCTCATCTTCACTGGGTCTGACCTTCCGCGGCTCCTCTTCAGTGGAAAGTTGTCGCCCAAACCGTAGAGACGGGGCATGAATCAAACGCTGATGCCGTTTTAACTGACTGCGTCGTTTGAAGAGTTGACCACAATCCTTACATTGTTCCGTCGCGCCCTCGTGGAATGAGCGTTCGTGGCGCAGTAAAGGATCCTTCCGATTAAATGACCGTGCGCGTGTTATACAAGTATACCGTGCATCGTTGTTGGTGGAGGCCTTGTGGCGGTGCAAGTCGTGCAGACGAGTAAACTGCTTCTGGCAAGTTGTGCAAGTGAACATCTTGGTGGTTGACAGAGTGTCTGATGAGACGGCCAGGCGCTTCCCTTTTATAGCACGCTAGCTGGTGATCTATTTTTAGCACACTCAGTTCAACTATCCCCAAGTCGAGGGCCGAGATGTACTGGCGTACGACTGAGCCGCATTGTGTGTGTGTGTGTGTGTGTGCGTATGTGTGTGTGTGTGTGTGGGCAGTGGATTTTACATCCGGGATCTTGTCAACATCTGGGTTTCCCAGTGGGTTTTCCCCATCGTTCCTCTGTCTTCCATTCGGGTACTGTGGTTTTACATCCGTGTCCTCATCTTACATCCGTGTTTTTCATGAGCCGCATTGCGCGCGTGTGTGTGTTTGTGTTTGTGTCCATTCGTGCACAATGTAGAATTACGTTCTCTTCGAAAACTTCCTCTCATCGCATCAATATGCTCAGACCCATTCAAAATAAACACAACCAAGAGACATCAACAACAACAGGCACATTGCGTAATGCACGTTTTATTATCCTCACACCATCACCACCACCACCACCTGGCGTTGACGCCGTCAACGATCAGCATGTAGACATATAGAGTATGTATGGCATGTTATGGTATTCATCAGTGCATGAGTGACGCATTCAGCCGATGGGGGTGGTCGGTCAGCTTGGTAACGAAAAACGTAACATTGGTCACACTCTCCACTGTCCACTTGGTGTTGGGGCGTTGTTGTTGGGCCCATTCCAAGGGATCCACGGTGTTCAGTTTCTCCAGCATCGCCTCTAGCGACACTCGGTTAATGATGGTAAACGGTTGATCAAATACCTGGATGTTACTGCTCGGGTAAAAGTATCGGACTTGGACTGTCTCTTTATGCTGCAGCACATAACCAAACGCCAGATTCAATTTGAAGGCCGTAGTTTGATCTTTGAAGATGGCTTCTACGTAGCTACGTAGACGGGCGAGATCGGTCAGTCGGAAATTGTAGATATCTTGAATAGGGCGATGACGGTAGAAACAGTGCCGGATCATGGGCCAATGGCGCCGATAGATGTCACTCACTGGATGGTCTTCGTGTAACAGATAGCTAGGAACATTTATGGGTTCGTCCACGAAGTGTACTTTGCCCTCCACGTCGTACAAAATCTGGCCCAAGGTCTTGTCGTCGGAATTTGACTGTCGAATTAGGGCGACATCATCATCGGCCCTCGTGCGATGGGTGGGAGTTCCCCCTGTCTCGATATTGGTGCCTACGGGCTCTTCTACCTGCAAACGTGGCTGCGAAACAGGGTGTCGTGTGCGTTAGTGTCGCAGGAACTGACTGGTCAGTTTGAAAAGCCGACCACATTCTTCGCATGGACGCTTGGGAACTTCATGGCGTGCACGTGTGTGGCGCTGTAAATGATCCGGGCGCTGAAACGACAGTGTACATATCGTACAGCTATACCGGGCGGTTCCTTCGTGCTTGGTAGCCTCATGGCGGCGCAAGTCGTGCAGACGAGTAAATGATTTCGAGCACATAGTACAAGTGAACATCT